>VRLP01006537.1:0-27811 GCA_009660295.1 Lophius piscatorius
CCCTCGTCTGTGGAATGCCCTCCCTGACCATCTGAGGGCTCCACAGACGACTGACACATTTAAAAAAGGACTTAAAACTTTCCTTTTTAGCAGAACCTATAACTTTAATTAACATTGCTGCTTTTATTTATGCTTATTTAGGCTTTTTTTAATTTTTTTTATTGATGCTTTTACTTTGTAGCACTTGAGATTTGATCCAAATGTAAAGTGCATTATAAATTAAATGTATTATTATTATTATGCGTCCAGTTTAAGGACTTAGTGAAGGTGACTTTGAAACGACCAACACAAAATATGCTTGGTCACGTTTCACAGGTAGATGCTGCTAGTCTGAGCTGATATCATACCAGTCTGATGACAATTTGTCCTCTCCCGTCCCATATCTTCAATCTCAAGGTGGTCGTTCTCGTTTCCGTGGAAACTCTAACAATCCCAACCTGATGTACCAGGACGAGTGTGACAGGCGACTGCGCTCTGTGGGTGGGGGCGGCAGCACCAAAGACAGCCGCAACAGTAGCTCCTACAGCAGAGAGAGCCGTGGTCGAGAAGGGGGTCGCTCTTCGTCCTCTTACAGAGATCGCAGTAGCAGGGATGGAGGGCGCAGCTATGGTTCCAGCTCCAGCACGTATGACCAATACCAGAATAACAGGAGGTCCAGAGCCAGTTCTGGGTCGGGGACTGGTGGCGTGGGACAGGCCCCACCTCCTTCATCGGGCCCCCAGCCTCTAATGGCCAAGCAGTTCAACCCGCCACAGCCCATGATGGGCCTAATGGGACACTCTCCATTCCAGTTCACTTCTCAATCAGGCAGGAAGTAATGTGGGCCGAGTCACACAGAAAGAAACCACTAGTGGACCACAACATCATCAATATAGCAGATATGAAATAGTATGGGTCGATGCGTTTGGCTTTCATTTTTCTTACTTTCCGGTTTAAGCTACTTGTGTTTAGTGGGTTTTTAAAGAAAAAGATGAATTAGTACCAAATAATCTGACAGGAAATTGTCGTGTCATTTGACTACATTAATCCTACTTTTTGTATCGTGGTCTGTCAGAAGCTACAAAGGATGTGAATAATATCTGCATTCCTTTAGTTGTAAAAGGTAGGTGGTCTCTTTTTATCACTTGACTGTTATCCTAACTAGTGAACAACATTTAAGTCAATGTTAATGTTCTTTTGTGGAAGTCTGTTTAAAATGTACCTGGATTTCTTAGGCCTTATAGAGGTGACGCCATAGATTTCCGTATGCAGGTGATCAGTGTGGCCAAGACTTTGCAGCAATCAAGAGTTTCCTAGCAAGTAGTAAGTCCTTTTTACGGTTTGCTTAATAAAACTCTCCAGTGTAAGGCTGTGTTGGGTTTAAATCACAGGCGCTGAGCTCAGAGGCTGAAAGTCTCTTCAGTAGGACGTGTGGTTTTCATGGGGTGGGACCAGAACCTACAACAAACATGCCTTGAGGTCATCAAGAAAAAAAAACAACTTTATTACCCATTAGGAATATTTTACCAGTGTTTTCCTCTCGCACAATTCAAATGTACGGAACAGAACTGCCGTCATTGTTATTTACAGAGCAGTCACATGGTAGTGCAGTGGAATGTGACTGAGTCTGTAGGGAGGAGGAAGCTTCGGTCTGGCTGACATGCATCGCTGACAGTAGAAACAAGTTGACGTAGCCATTGTGCTAGGAGCACATTTCCCTTTCCTCAACATTTGATCTAATAAATGCTGACATTTTAACTTAAAACACCAACCAAGGAAAAGATTTAGCACAACCTAACCTTCATCCTACTGAAAATATATTAAATTAAGTTTGTGGTGTAGCTGATCTGCATCCTAGATAAACTGCAGGCAAAATATGAGTAACATGACAAAAGACAAGAACGAATCCATCCAAATGTACTAGAATTTAGATGTCAGAACTTCAAAGTAGGCACATATGGCATCAGATACATCCCTCTGATGTTAGGGTAAATTTCTTCATCAGAAATTCATAAATGACTGGGGGGGGGGCGACAAGACTTTTCTCTGTGCAAATCCAAACCGTCAATGATAAGAACTCCTCACAATCTAGACACTGCTGAAGATTTGATTAAGTACAGTTTGGGTTTGGAGGTGTCATGTTAATATTTCTCTGTCTGCTGGATTTTGCAAAAGTTGTGCCCCATGCAGATGTTGATATGAATGCAAGTGATGGATTTTAACTTACTGTATCAGAAATAGAAAAGAAACATTATTGAACACACCAGTCACATACATCGGTTCTTTCTTCGCAGCACCCTCTGCTAAAAATAAAGGATATGGATGCAACGACTCTGGGGAAGCAGTTGTAGGTTTGTTTTAAAGCGGCCACATAGAGCAGACGAGACCTAAACATACACAACTCGTTTAAAGCAAGACACACGCTGCACTTAGCATGAGCGTAACCCAAAACTGACCATCAAAGCAACCACAGTATGATTACAGGAGGGAAACTGGCTCTACGCAGAAAGTGGAGTCAGACAGTTGGTTTTAGAGGGAAGCCGAGTCTGAAAGCAGAGTCAGTCATGTGTTCGGATGCTATAGGTGTCCCCACGTCTCTGGAGGAGGAAACTGTTCTAGACTGCCCCTCTCGCTGTGCTCCTCTTCTCCCATGGTGAAGGCCAGTCTGTACTGCAGCTGAACTTTCTCCTGAAGCACACAGGATCAAGAGGTGGAGTGACCCAGGATTACACAGAGAGAGAGAGAAAAAAAATGTACTAAACAGCCAAGAGTCAAAAGAGCTCAACAAGCCAAAAAAATTGATGTTACTCCAGTTATCAGAGGACTTTTGTATAATTTGTTGCTGCTAAAAGGTGGCACTTTTTCAAGCTGATGATTTAGGTATTACGTAACCTTTTGCCTCCTTAAAAGCAGTTATAATTTAAATGTGCATTTTGTGTTACTCAGTTTGCCTCAATCTCAATTCATTTCCAAGATGCGCACAAAAATTGAATCAATCGGGGTGAAAATACTTATTCACAGCACTGTAGCACCTACTTTAAGCTTTAACGATGTAGCCAGGTTTACATAATAATAAAACATCTTGGCTTACCTTGTTTGGGTTAGCCAGCAGTAGGATCTGTGTGACAGCAGCAGGAGGAAGAATGGGGTTGAAAGCTGGGAGCTCTGTTCCTGACGGGGGCTGCAGCTTCACCGCCATCGACTACAGGTGGAATACAAACATTTGTTGATGGCAAACTGGCTGCAGTTGTAAACTAAAAATGTCTTTAAATAATAAGCCTTGCTTAAAGGAACTTTCTTCATGCCAACCTTTGGAGCTGTGATTTGGAAGTTGATGTTGGTGACGCGGACAGGAGCGGAGGACAACATGGAGATGATCACCACCAACACATCAGGTCGAGACGGAGGCGAGTCACGAGCAAAGTGAAACAGAACCCGCAGACTGTGTCCATCAAACACAGTCACAGGTAACAGACTACCTGGAGAAGGACAGGTCAGATAGAGAGGAGAGCATACTATGAGCCTGAGCTTCCACTTGGGGAGAAACATAAAACCAAAGAGTTCACTTACTGGGCTTAATGGATTCTAGCGGTACAAAAACATCCGTTAGGGAGACTTCAGCAGAGGGACTCTGGGTGTGAATCAGGGAAACATCCAGTAACGTCGCTCCAAGGTTGTGCTGAGAGTTGAAAGGTTCAGCAGAGAATGCTGGGATGGGGTTCAGGGTAACATTGGACCCAGACTTGCTCTGGAGATCTCTCAGAGTCGGTTTGGACTGCTGCTTATCCCTGAAAATGACAGATATGAACAAGTCTTCTTTATGTCTTTGTGTTCTGATGAAGATGCTCAATTACGTCTTTCAGAGTTTGATGATTAAGTCTCTTTGCCGCAACTAAAATATTTTATTAATTAGACCATGCAACAGTAGCCGTTTCACAATAAGACCACCCTCGTAAAAGGTAGTTTTAAATGGTTCCCTTAATGTATAACCTAATTATAAACACTGTACAAGTTCTAAACAGCTTTTAACAGCTCTCTATTAATCAATGTGGGTCACAATTTGGCAATATCAAGTTTGCGGTACTGATAAGTGGGCTTCCCATTTGGCAAGCATCAGGTCTCTAATACTCTTTATATTTAATGAGTTATTGCAGCTTATTAATGATTAGTAAAGTTCTTATGACTTAATTAGTGAACTAGATACAAGTCATTTATAAATCCTTAATAAGGGGAGCCTTCGTGCAAAGTTGTACCAAGGTTGGGTTGGAGTGTGTAAGGAGACAAACTTTCTGGTGGGGCATTTAGAGGCATGCATGTTTTCAAAGAGTAGACAAAAATAGTGGAATAATTAAAGTATGAAGAGTAAGTCCTGAACTTCTGTTACTCTGGTGTGTAAAGAATGCGGTGATTGTGTCTACAATTTGAAATCCTGGGTGAAGTCCTTCCCTGGCAGCAGCTTGGCCTGCATTGATGTACAAGAATAAATGTGCGGGGTCTGTTTTACTGCTTCCCACAGATTCAGCAGGAATGTGACAGAGCTAGAAGAGTGATTGCTAAATACCATTTGACCTGCAGGCTCTCTGGGGGCAGGGACTGCTGCAGCAGTGTCTTTCCCAGCAGGTCGAGCTCATCTAGGGCAGAGTTCCCCGGGATGGAGCCGGTCAAAAGGGGCTGAGAGTTGGCGGGTGGGTCTGGACTCAGGAGGAGAGTGGGTGCTGCTGGGATGTCTGCGTCTATGCTGTCAGAGGACTGGAAATAGTGAAAATGTGAGAAAAAGGTGCTACGGATATCTGGTTCAATGTCGTAACGCAGCATCAAGAGCGAAGACGCCTAATATCATGAATTTGTGTGTTTGACTTCTACTCACCTGGAAGGAATCCCAGGCTGTGGAGTCCTCCGGCTGTGAGGGAAGGTTGGAGGTGTGTGTTCCTTCACTTAAACCTATGAGGTGATAAAGGGCAGTACTATTTAGGAACGCACACATACACACCAGAGTTTTCCCCTCAGTTTTAAACCTGCACTGAACTCAAACTCCTAGATAAGTAGACACAATATCAGTATATAACCAGCAAACATTTTTCCAAATAGTAGAAGTCTTCTACCTAGTGACATGAGCTCGTCGTCAAGAAGACTGATCCCCATCTCTTGTGAGGGGGGGTTGAGGCTGTCTGTTGGAGTGGGAAACTCTGGGAAGGACGGTGGTGACTGCGGTGATGTGTCCAATCCAGAGAGGTCTAACAGTGCCGTCCCTCCTCCTGTGAGAAAGTGAGAATCCATCCATTAAAAGCGTTTCGGTGCTAGACCTTTTTACAAGCTGACAATTCTAAAACTACTAATTAACTACTAACAAACTATTTATTCCACACTCTACTTATACTCCTGTGCTCCATGTTTCACCCACCTGTTTGTTTCTGTGAGTTTAAGGTGTTGTTTCCGTTCACTATCTCCCCCTTCACCTGCCGTTTGTACAGATTGATAACATGAGTCAGGCTGTCGTTGGCCTGCAGGATCTCTGCTGTGGAGCGACATTAGAAAATGATAATCTTAGAGCTGATGGCTGATGAAAAACGGGTGGGTCAGAGAGCAAAACATGCATCAGCAAGCATCGTTTCAACTGAGGTGAAGGGACAGAGCTAAAAAAGTATTTGAGACAAACTGCAATAATACAGTCTCCATGCATTTTTAAATCATTAACAAGGGATTAAAAATGTTACAATTTCTTCATCAAGCTGAAAACTGAGCATTTAAATGATAATAATTTTTCTTCCCACTTACCCAGAGCCTCGTCATTGTCCTCTGTGTCACTCGCCAGTCTGAACAGTGTAGGTCTCATTTTCTCACAGCGCTGGTACAGGTCCTAATCACAGACACAGAACACATCCTTACTACGTCACACCGGAGACTCTGAACCTCCCTCTGATTAAAATAGTCAGCCTTTCAGTTCACCTGTATAAGGTCGGCATTGCTGTGATTACTGGCCGTGCCGTCGTAGTCCTGCAGAAGCTGAGTCAGGAGAGAGACGCTCTCCTTCACCTCTTGAATGGCGTTCACCCGCTTTGACACTTTCTCTGCTCGTTTCTGGTCCTACGACAAAAGAGAGACTCATTCACAAAGAGCAGCACATGACCACATGCCTGTGTGACATGGCAAACATGAAATTGACCAGTGTTACAAACGTAAATCTAAGCCAAAGGAAAGAATGTGAAGGTAGAGCGTGGTTAGAGGCGACTGAGGTAACAGCCAACAAAAGATCAGATTACTCCTGAAATCACCCCATTGTTACTCTGATTTCTTGCTGAATCACTCTGCCTGTGACACACAAGCTACCAGAAGGCAACCCACCCACTCCCTCCCTCCCTCATTCAGAGCACAGCGCTCTGATGTCTTACTCCTTTTCTTAATCACACACACACTTTAGAATGGAACTGTTTTTAAATGTTCTGTTGGTATTATATTCTATTGTTTGTTTTCTTACATCTCTTTCTTCTGACTGATCGCGAGAGCCAGTATTCATGACTCCTCCAGATTTAAATCAAGCTTGAATGAATGAAAGTGCATAAGTGAATAAAAGGAAAGCGTGTCTCATAAGAGAAAATAGTTCTACCTCTTGCACCATATCTTTGATGAGTTTGTTGGCGGCTTTCAGGTCATCCGGGTGCGAGCTGTTCAGCAGGCGAGATAACATCTGACCAAGCAGACAGCCAGAATATACAAGAGGAAAAATCAGAGAACAGAAGAAAGAATGAACAGTATGATGTTTCCATAGTGGGTGAAAAACAAACTCTTTTTCTAATAACTACTGTTCTTCTTCAACAGGCGAGTTCTTACTTTTGACTTCTCCTCATCTTCAAAAATGGCGTTCTTGGGTCTCGGTGGTGGAAGGTTCAGTAGTTTGTCAGGTGGAAGCTCTGGGTCTTGTTTAATAATACCTGATGTTAAAACGCAAAACGTCAACACCAGGAGATAAAAACATCAAACCAATGCTTATTAAAGTTAGTAAATGTGTTTGCCCTTATTACTTTAATTCTGAAAAACGCTGATCGGTCGAAACCTCTAGTTTTCCTCTTACCTTGTTTCTTCAGCATCTGATAGGCATCAGTTATCTTGGCTTCATCAGGTAATCCCAAAGTCCAGCTATAGATCAACTCCAGAACCTTCTTTTTAACTGGTTCTGGTGACCGTGAGCCCAGGTACTGAGGAAGAAACCCACGTTATTTAGACACAACGTCTGGAAACCACGGATGTACTGTAAGCCTAATTTCTACAAAGCAGTCTGCTTCAGTCTTTTTTATATATTAGAATAGTTACATTTGCATTTCCATTATCAAAGATTATGGACGGTACCAAGAGAATTACTTAAATCTGTCCATTTGGTTGAGGCACCTGGGACACTGATCTGATACTAAAGTCTAAAACACGGGAACCATGGATATGCCAATCAGAGCAGGCAGGCAGTCGTATTTTTGCAGCATCTTTTATTCTCACTGCCTGCAGCCTTCTCTAAAACACAGCTTCTCCATTTGCAAATGCATAATGAGAAGGAAAAAAAACACGTTGGCATAAAATCCCTGGTTAATTGAATGAGAGTGTAAACAATAAAAACGTTGTCATTGTATGAATCTCCCCGTAATGCATTCAATTAATAATAAATAAAACCAAAATAATGCCCGAAGAAGAAAAGTGACATGAATGCGTGTGGAGATGAGTAAAATGTTAGTTCTGATGTTGTGAATAACATTGTGATGTTTTCTCCCACCTAGATGACACATCTAGGATTCATCAGGGTGGCAGTCAAAAGATGTTCTGATGTTGTGAACGTCATGTGATTAATTAAAATACCAAGAAACAATATAAACAACTTAGCCTGAAAATAATTATCCACCTCTTAAATCTTAAGAATTTGTCCCACAAGCCCCTTTCCCCATGTCACAGTATCAATGGCTGACTCAGCAAATAACTCGGTGTAAACAGTCTACTAGTCTCTACAGTGTTTTCTCTTCTTTGACACCAACTTGTTTGTGACGCATTACGAGAGTGTTGCCCGAGGCTCACAGACTGGCTTGCAATGGAATCAGACCAGAAAGACTTAAGAGTCAGATAGCTCTGAATTTGAGTCATCGACTTTATAATCCAGTGCTAGTCCAGCGAGGAAGGGGGGCCAAGAGCAAGAAAAAGAAAAGACAGCACAATGACAGCCGTTTATCTGATGGTTTACTGTTGAAGGAGAATCCAATGTGCCGTCTTTCCTGTCTGCCTAGTATTATGGTATGTAACTGCCAAACAAATCAATGGTTGAGAGCAACCTTAAGATTCCTGATAACAAATCATCAGTTATTAGCTCCTTTAGAATTGGTATTTTATTAAGTAGATCATTGACTTGTAAAGTCAATGCAAACGACAAGAGAACACCAGGACCAGGGAAGATCACAGAAAAACTCAATTTAAAGATCTGGCTTTGTAGAAGTCTTGTATATAATTACCCACCAGTTTGAAGTAAGTCACACTTTACTGCAACCTACTACGTATTTAAGTAAATTTAGATTTTCGTGCTTAACTGACTTTTTAAACTTGAATTTGACTAATAACAAACAGGTACATGCAGCGGAGGACCAGGAACTCTGTGTTGGATTGTCATTCATCCCTGTCAAAAAGGGGAGGGGTTGCACATCATCTCAGACTCGGGTACCCTAGCAGCAGAAGGTACTTTACACTCCCCCTACGTTGATATAGTCTATGGGCAATGTAACAGTTATTAAAGGCTGCAGCTTCCTAAGACAAAGACGACTTGGCTCTTATTTCAAAGGTTCATCTTTATGCTGTGACAATGTCCTCTGCATTTAAGCGTAGTGTCTGCACTGGAAAACCTTTACAGATTTCCAGGTGTACTAGAGCACTTTGGTGCAACTATAGCTAAAGAGATACTTGGAAAGTCTTACCTTTGGAGAAACTACTTTGATGAGTTCATTGAGAAACCGGAACTTTCCCACTTCACTGTGAAACCTTTTCCCGCAGCTTTTCATGCACGTCTCCAGAACCTACAAGACAAACGAAAAACGTCTGAAAAAATGCAAGTCAGTTCTAACAAGAGAAGAATGCAATTTCAAACTGCTTAAAACACATTAAGATCAAATCTGCCAAAAGCAAAGCAAGTATTTTAACATTAGGAACTGCAACTTCTGAATTGTAAACAAATTTTATACAATTCATGCGGCAGCAAAGTAGACAAAGAGAAAAAGAGGTGAGATACACAAACATTGCACTTAAAACTAAGCTCATAAGCACTGAAGCAGCGAATAACAGATCCTTGTTCAAATCTCGACTCACTAGTAGTGCCTGCATGGCCTCCCACTCCTGTGGAGACTGGATCTTATGGGCAAGGAGCCTAGTGGCAAGTTGTGGTCTGCAAAAAATATTCACAAACAGTAATGAATGTCAAGAGTGATGCATGCAGCAGTTGTGACAAGCTGTGCTGCAAATAGTACTGAGCAAAATAAAAACAATTCACTATTCTTTTTTTTTACTGTAGGTTTGTGTGTGTTTTTAAATAACTACAAGCCTGGAATTCATTAAGAAATATGATTTATGAACATTACAGCTCTAAAGTTGCAACATGCAGATAGTGACTTGAACACATGTAACCATTTTGAATTCATACATTTGAACGTCATCAGGACAAACAGCCATTCTTTAGAAGAAAACAACCAAACTTGGAGCCTCCAGATTCAGCAAACTTGAATCCTCAACCCAATCATTTATTTTTCAGTATTAAGTAAAACCAAAAAGGAGGATCGCCATCTTACCCCTCCAAATCATTGTTGAGCATGTCACAGAAGGCATGGATGCTGCTCCAGTCTGTGTCTTTGTTAAGTGGGTTTGTGGCTCTGTCTGAAATGGCATCAAATGGTTTGTCAGTGAAAATATGGCAGTTAAGATCAACCCAAATGCTGTGTCAGTATTGTTATTCTGCGGCTAGAATGAAGGGTTCTGATACAAAAGTCAGCAGGTGAAACTTGGCGATCCGGACAACACTGGTTGCGTCTCTGAATAGGATTTAATTATTTCATTCAGTGCGGTGTATTAATAAACATGTAGCGGTGCCCGGGTTGGTTTCAGACAAATTTGATATTCAGAGAATTCATTCCTGTTGTACATATACTGTACATGCAATATACTATTTTGTGTGCCTAGTTTACTGAATCAAACACATGAATTCATGCATAGCTTGTTTTCATTTCTCATGTGACAAAGTGTAATATGCCAAAACTGAATCATGCAGGATGAACTAGCTAAACTAAACTAACTAAAGCACTTTCATATTTTTGGTTGAATTAAGCACCATAATATACATTATTGTCTGTTTTTTTAGCTTCACGCAGTTGAAGCTCACGGTTTTGTGTGTGTTTTTACGAACGTATCTACCCAGATACCATCGACTTATAATGATTCGCCTCTGCACAGGGAGAGATTACTTATGGTGAAATTGCGTAACAAATTCCTCCTTTAATTTTCAGAAACACCATTTTTTGCTACATCTTACGTTATTTAGTACTATGTAGCAGTTTGGACAGAATTGCCTATTCAAATTAATGGAAAACCTCGTGTATGTCTGTGTACATTCTATGTGTTCTGTGATTTTACAAGTCAAATGTTTTTTTAAAAGAACCATTAGCTACAAACACCAAAATTTCACAAAAGTATTTTCTTCTGTTTGCATCCTGTTCTTTAAGACAGACTGTCAACACTTTGTGCTGCTTGAAACTGAACCATAATCAACATTCGCTGATAACATTACTCATCATTTGGATGTTACGTTTAAGTGTTTGACACATTAGAATGTGACTAAAAAGTCAAAGGGACTCTGTGACTATGAATAATCTGACACACTTGCGCCAGCATTTCACCTTTCAGGACAGGTGCTAACAGGCTACCATGTTAGCTAGCCGGTTTTCAACATTGGCACTCCATCGCTAACGTTAGTCTTGTCTCGAACGTTCTAAGAAAACCCGAGCATTGCCATAATCATTATCTATCCTTCGTGTCTCATGACGTGGATCTCGTGATCTAGTTTCCCACTATCTGTCCCTGGTTTAGCCATCGAGCCGTGAAGCTAACGCTCCTTCAGGGTGTCTGTATGTTGACAGCAGCTCCGGTGCTACTGTTAGCATCCTGGAAGAGACGACCGTCTCTGAGTCACCTCTCAGCTGAGACACGCGCTACTGCAGCGACCTGACATCTCCTCAACAACGACTCGCATTTAAGAATGTGTGGGTTCCCGTGTCTCCTTGAAATACTCACTGATATGAGACTCCAAACTCTCCGCATCGGGCGGCGCAGCCATCACTGCGAGATTTATATGGTGGTGTTCTAATCTCGCGAGACTAGCGTGCAAACGGGCACGTAGACGCCTGCAGGGAAGTAGAACTCGAGTGGATAGCAATTATTTTATTCCTAAAATAATCATAACAAGTAGGCGGTGCCCCTAAAATTTCATTAGATTTTTTTTTTTATCTAGTGCGCACAAGTAGTTTTCTTGTGGGAACAAGATAATTACTTGTGCGCACATCTTATTATATTGTGTGTATAAGATATTATCTTGGAGGAATAGGATAAATACCTTGTGGGTACAACTTATTATCGTGTGCGACCAGATGATTTACTGTATCATACAATTGTAGCCGTTGGTTTTAGACACACGCATATTCTTTGAAAACTACAAAAAAAAATAAACACGGATATTCTTGCTGTCACGCGAGGAGAACCGCCCGTACATTCACCTAGTCACCTAAAAAACACTGGTCAATACGACTTCCGCTCTAGTCTTTCAAAATAAAAGCACTTCAACTACGCTGCTCGCAACAGGAAAGGTGCTTAGGCCACAAACATAAAAATAGGTGACACGATTAAATTCAAACAGCTCTCGGACGTAGACGAGGTCGTCAATTCATCCGCAGGAATCATTTGCTGTGCATGCTGAGAAACAAAAGGCATGCAGCTTACAATAGCAGTCTTCAAAGAACAGGCCTAGTTACAATGCTGTATTCATCCTGTGGACGCAAAATAATTATATTGTGCTTACAAGATAATCACTTGTTTGCACAAATAAGAAAAAAACATCTCTTTATGAGACTTTAGGTGCTCCGCAGAATTGTAGACTTCCTGCGGCCTTTTTTGGACAGTTCATTCAGGATTGCTGCAATATGTTCATAAGCACAAGCACCATTTAACTCAGGTTCCTTCTAAAATCAGGGTTTTCCAGTTTCTTTGCCTTGTATTTTTATTTTTATTTCGATCTTTATTAGTGTCTTGTGTGAAGGTAGTCAGGCAAAGTAAACATTTCATTGTATTGTGTAAACTGCTGTTTTTTTTTTAACACTGTGTACATAACAATAAATCTTTTGGATCTCCTGAATCTTGAATTTGTGCCTTACCAAAGTATTAACTCTGGCATTATTTATTAATTTTACTGATGGACAAAAGGTCAATTTTCAAAATAAATATAACACATTTTCTAAGTTTTTGTGAGAATTTCCTGTTGCTGCCTACAAATACATAAGTTATACTTAGTCTTAAGTAGTCTTATGTTAAGACTATGAACATTTGAGGGGGATAATCAAGTCACCTTCATCACCTGTGGAGATATAAATGCGTTAACCCAAATCAGAAGTGAATATATCTCAAAATTAAATTTACAAAACATGTTGGGTTTCTTCTCCCCTTTTGCCTCCCTGACAAGATTCAAATGCTTTTGCTCTTTTTAACCGATCTGACCGGAAGCATCTTTCTGAACGATGTCATACTTGACTATTAAAGCCTTCTCTGTGCCGTCCAGAAAACCGAATTTAAAAAGTCATATATTTCAACCATAGGAGCTGTTCATTTGTTAAAACAGGTAAGAACGCGGAGGGAGGATTTAATTGAACTCATATGTATTTACTTTAATAAATGTAAAAAAAAAAAGAAAAAAAAAGTTAAACATTGCGACGTTTTAATAAAAACCGTGCAATAACCTGATAATAACTGCATCCGAGAAATAAACAACTTTTCAACTCAGATCTTTTCCTAGTCATTCAGGAGCAGTAGCAGTCTCCCTCTAGTGCCAACTGTTAATCTTTTCACAAGATATGGAGCTCGGACTGAACAACGATAGAAGGGATCGATCAAGTCGATCACGGATTTGTCGGAGCACTGCAGATGATGGAATGTCAGAACATAATGTATTCACAAGCTCGTTGGTAGTTTACGTTTGAAAGTTGTTGATGTGTCGTTTCGACCTGTTGGGACACAAGCTGAAGATTTAAACACTTTATGTCTTTCTTTGTGTTGCATATATGTCATTCTTGAATAGGGGGATAGTAGCTACATCTCACGTTCAAAGGTAAACCTATTGTTACTTTTTTTTTTTAAAGAAAAGGTATTTGAATAATATACTAATTATATTTAACTTTCAATGATTGTTCAAACACAAAATATGAATTTAAAAGACTCCCACCCCTCATATCAGCGACTGTCTTCAGATCCTGATTCATGCATTCAACTTTAATCAACATAAAAACAATTCAGTTTAATTTCAGTTTCTTTTTTCTACTTAATGTATTAACAGTTATAAAATCAATTATATACGGCATGGCACGACCTGTGTGCTCTTCCCAGTCAATCCCCTGACCTGACTTTATGAGCTCACATGTACTCCTTTTCCCGCCACACCCGTCACCAAGCGCTAAAAACATAAAGCTGTGAAAAATACACAGCAAATACTCAATGATCTACACATATATAATGTCTGCGACACTCTTACTTCAACAGAACCTTGAGGGCATCCATGAAAATCTCACTAAAGTATGATAACATAATAATAATGCTACAAACTGTGTGATGAAGTAAAATCTTGTTTTCTGTTCATTTGATGAAAAGGGAATTAACTGGAGGAGTCTCAGTCCTCTTTCTTAGATATACGGGTTTATTACAGACAGATCTGATACAACCGAAAAGATCCGGGGACACTCTGTTGTTTGGATGGAGGTTTGCTCTCTCTTAGTACTGCAAAGAAGTTTCTTGACTCATGTGCTGCCCAATCTGGTGCAGAGCAGAACCTGATCAGGGGGCCCAGAAATAATCTGACCTCGTTCGTTTTCCCTCTCTGCGTAATCAATTCTTGTCCAGTTTATCGGGATTAGTGTGTTGGCTTTAACTCTTATATTTGGGGAACTGGAATAATCTGACCTGATAGCTCATCTCTAACTGGGACAGTGCAGAACTTCATGAATGTTGAGTCTCTGGTCCACCAACATTCACCAACCTGCAACCTGTTTTTCTTTATGATTCTTGTATTTTCATCATCTCTCTGTTTTTTTGTTTGTTTGTTTTTGCTCCAGAGATCACAGCTCCCTCTGCAAAGATAATGATGACAAAAACTGATGCTTCATACGCAGCAATTTGGGGTTTATTAACCATCACTAACACAAACGGCTGTTGAAAAACGTTTCCTTAATTGTACTTGTCCATCAGCTCATTTGTCTTTAATCTGTGTTTATCTTTCTGCCCTGTAGGCGTTTGGGACTGCAGAGAGGAAGCTTGGCATCCCTGCGTCGCTGGACCCAAAAGACATGGTTTCCACCGAGGTGCCTGCGAGCTTGAGTGTCACCCCCACCTCTCCCACTGCTACCGTTCCTTCAGCAGGAGGTCCCGTGACGCGCTGCACGGCTATGAGATGATTTCACTCACTCACAGCCAAACAGCACGCAAAGGTTTACCGTCACTCTCCTGCACTGACATGGCTTCTCTTTACTTTGCAGCAGGTCTTGCCAGTTTGTGGTCATCACATGTCGCCCTATTAAACTCTAATCCAACAGAGTAAAACTCCCGGCGGTGTGAAACCTGATCAGGTAATTAATTACAGTCATTCTAAGACTTAAACTCTCGATGTGGACACGCCTGATTTGTCACTTGTTATGTCATCTCTGGTGCAGGATCCACGTCGGGTTTTCTCCTCTCCTGTTTCACGTCTCAGCTGATCTTGTAAACAGCAGGGAAGATAGTTTATGCAAACCAAGGCCGTGAATAGGTGTCACATTCGCATTTTAAGCCTCTTCACTTAATATGGCGGCACGTCGCTGATGGTGGGGTCTACCGCCGCACCTGTTTCAGGTCCCATCACTGATTACAAGGTAATAAAAGGTCATTTCATTGCGTGCGTTAGTTGCGGATTTATCCAGAATGTGTGTAGGCTTTGTTTAGATAGAAAGGACTTAAATAACTGATGCGTTGTAAAATGTGTCTAATGTGACCCGCTGGGGTCATAAGGCCAAGAAACAGAGTTGATTTTTCACTTCATTTGAGATTCCTACCCTTTTCCCTGTCGTGTGTTTTATTGGTGCTTTTATAGCAACATTTCACATTTGCCTTTCAGGCGTAAGCTCTGCCACAGAAGAAGAACAAACTTTTATTTGTCACATCAGATCAAACACATCATCCAGGGAGCAGCACTCACCATAAAACACAGACCAAATGTCCTGACCGTAATCAGAGAATTGGATCTGCTGAGAATCGGCCCAAATATGCAATTCAGACAGGTTGTTTTCCCTTTGGTGGATTGACTTTCCCTAGTGTCCCTCATTAGCCTATGAAAATACAGTCACAAGACTGACTGGTTTGTCAATCAGCAGAGAAGGAGAGGAAAGAATGCAGGAGAGGAGCAGAGAGGTTGAAAACACAGACTGCAGCGATGGACTCCAGCGCATGGTAAAGATATCAGCTCCTCCTGATCCACTCCAGCCCAGTGATGAAGACAAGACAGTTCAACCCTCTCCAGGAGACACAAGTGCACAGCAAGAACCAATAGAGAGCCGAAGGCCCTCTGAGTTCTCTTCACCGGGTGCACAAGTGACAGGAGGAAGGAGTCGGCAGTTTCCAGGTCCGTCTGTAGACCCTGTTCCCGCACCCAGGACCAAAACATCCCAGACAATGGACAGCTCCCCTGCTGCAAGTACATGGACCCTTAAGTATTTCCTTCTTCCTCGTGTGTTTCTTTGTAGCCCTGCTGATGATAAGACCATGTCCATCTGCTCTCTTTCATGACTGAGTGAATAACAAGGCTTTCTCTCACTTTCTCTGCACAGGGATTTCATCCATCCAAAGTAAACCTTCACGCAGCTCAGCTCACATGTGAGTGAGCCCAAAGACTTTCTTCTCTGCCAACTTCTGGCACAAACCTCAAACATCTGTTTTCTTTTACCCATTTCATCTCTGTAACTTCTCCGCCGCATCTGGTTATATGTTTTTATATGAATATTGAGCATAATCAGACCTCCAGATGGAACGTTTTGATCTATCACATACGTGGAATTCCATTTAAAAAATATATATATATTATCAAAATATACCAAACAATGTGTGATAATGCCAATATCTTAAACGACACGCACTATGAGCTATATAAAATAGAATATAATTGACAATAATTTCACTTATTTATAAAGAAAATGAGCTGAATAATCATCATTTCTGTAAAAGAGCTACCCAACTGCTCCTCCTTTAGTATGATATTTTAAGGTCAGGGAGGTGGTGGCTAAGAGTTACAGACAGAAGACACCATAAAGACAACAACTTAAAGACATTGCAGTCTAGTTACAGACAACAAGTTACGTAAAACAACAAGAAAAAACACACATGAGCATGCAGCAACGATATCCTGTATGCAATACAAGGAGCCTGGAAATAAAAACACTCACCATTGCTTTACAGTTACTGAATAGTGACGCAAACTTGACAAACTATTAAAACTATAGACAAAGACACATTAATGGAAGAAGACATCACATAGTGAGGTAAACATGCCTTCCCCTTTCTTCAGGTCATGCGAATCGGACCATCCAGCCACAGGCCCGGGATATATTTGCTGCATTCCTGCTCGTTTTGTGGATTTCAAATGTTTTAGACTTCATGTGAAGGGCATAGTTCTAATTCTTTTTACTTAATTGTGAAGGGTGGTCCACAGATGAGAAGGTTGCATACTTGACTGACGAGGCTGGACCTTTTGAGAACCACACAGCCCCAATATTTGGGAATAATACAGTGATAGAAAATAATGGCAGGTCTTCCCTCCCTTTTCGGAGTTATCTCTCAGAGCACCTTCTTTCTTTCACCTTACAGGAATAAGTCAACCAGAGGTCACCCTAATGTGAACACTTACCATCCATGGCTATCTATCATTCATCCCGGGCCCTGGACACGACTGCCCCCGGCTCAAGCCCCCGATCCACAAACCAAATTTGCCTCCAGCAGGTCATGGTACAGACCAAGAGTTCCTGCTCAGAATCCCTTTGGAGAGGTTCTGGACCAGGACAGTCAGAAGGAGGGCGCCAAACCTGAGCCTCCAGACCAGACAAAGCCCTCAGCAGCAGAGGTCCAGTCAGGGAACGAAGACAATCTAGGAGTGGTTATTAACACCGCTAACGCTTCAAGTGACTCAGCTGGAGAAACTGAACAAACGGACGCATCAGATCTTGATGAAACTGGAAACATGGGAGGCACAATAGCAGGAGTGACTGAAGAGGCAGCAGCAGGTCCTCATGTTACTTCATCCGAATCACAGAGTCCCTTTTCACCCAGAAGTCTCTCTGATCCAGATACCACACCGGGTCTACCTTCCCTGTTACCTGCTGAGGCGGTGGAGGCAGACGAACACGTTCAGGTCATAAGGTGTCAAAGTAAGGTATGAATAAAGGTAATAGCAGGGAATCTGATAAGAATCTTCTTCTCTGCAGGCACAGATTACCAAAACATGCAGATCTCATGTGACTCTCTAAGATCTTTCCTCTACAAAGCCATAAGATCTACTGTCAACCAGCCCAAACGATTCATTTCTTTGCATTTATAGAAAGTTTGCAAAGAGAACCCTTTTGACCGAGTGACACCACCACTAGAGACTTTTCAGGTCTTCCTGCTGGGTCCGGCTCCAGCCCCTGGACATGGCTTCCCACTCATCGAGAGGAAGGTACAAAGTCTTTATTTATAACTCAAAAGGACCTCACAAAAAGTCACTGATGACCGTTCATACTAAGTGATGTGTTTGCACGTCTAAATCTGGCTTTTAGCTTCGCCTCCGTGTCATCATCTGTAACCGTGATAACTGGATTAGATTAGTGTTGAGCGCAGTGATTGTTTGAGCCCTCCTCACAAAGTTCAGGCAGCTGGGATTACGTGTCGACCGTTTATGCTGTAAGGTCATAGTTCCGTTTTGAATTTTGAGTTTTTTGTCTCACGTTTCTGCCCCGACAGGTGGAGGCAGACCAGGACGTCTCTACAGAGAGACCTCAGGTGGAGATCAGAGAACTGGATCATCAGCTGGAGGCGATGGAACGACGCGGCGTCGAACTGGAGAGGAAACTGAGAGAGTGCACAAACGGTTCACCAGATCGTTCTAATTGGTTCTAGATAAAGTGATTTTGTGGCACCAATGTTTTTCATTTTCTGTGAATTCAGTTTGCCTAAATTCCCATTGTGCGATCGGCATGTCTATATCTCTTGTTATATTTCTGGCTCAGATGAAGAGGAGGAACAAATGCTCAAGGATTGGTTCTGTCTCATCCATGAGAGGCATGTTCTGCTGCGCAAAGACACAGAGCTGGCTCATCTGTAAGTAGGTTGGACCTGGACAGATTACCTCTCTGGTAATGGGTTGTATGCGCCACTGCTTTTCAATTTCAACGTGCCTCCAAAGGGATTCTTCAGTGATGTGATGGGTGGATTCTGAATTTGACACCGCGTCTCCCTGTCTTGTCTCAGGACATTGCAGCAGACGTTAGAGGAGAGGCAGGCAGATGTGGAGTTTAAGCTCAGGTGTCTCCTGAACAAACCAGGTCAGTGTATCAAGGTAAACCTTTATTAGTCCCACGACGGGGAAATTGCTTGTGTTATCATGTGCATCGGTGTCACATTTCTTTTCTCCAATCCGTCATCATATACTTACGGTTTGTGCCAAGATTACGATAAACCAGTTCTTAAAAATGTGTCCGTGTGACCCACAGCAGCCCTCCTTGAGAGCTAGCCTGTTTCATTTTATTTGGAACCAATACCTATTTCTCATCAATCAGAGAGGGTGACATCCACCTTAGTGTGAAATAAAAAGATGAATCAAGAGGAAGAGACAAGCGGAAACATCAACGAGTGGTGTAGTGGTTCGGCGTCCCTCTATCTGGGTCTAACAGAAACCAGATAGTCCGGTCAGCCCCATGGGACGCAGAGCTCCCAGCACCACAGGGTCCCTTGTGCTATGAACATGCCCACGGCCCAGGAAGGCTCCATCCTCGGACCCTTGCACTTTAGCATATACGTGCAGCCACTGGGTCGTATTATAAACAGGTTCAGTCACATTTTTCAGTTAGAAATAGAGACTCTGAACCTGCTCAACCAAACAGCTGAGCATCACATGGATGGTTTAAAGCAAGTGTGCCTGACTTTGAAAAAGATTCATGCTTCGCCGTTTTTACGGCTATTGAATATCTTCTAACATTGATTTTCTGCATTTTCTATAGTTTGTTTCATTCTCAAAATCTGAACAAGGTTAGCTTCTCCTTTTTCCCCTTTTTAATCCATCCAGCCATCCTTCGTCACTTCCTCGACTCTCACCTTCACCCCTTCTCTCTACTGATAACGTCATTCCTCTGCATTTTCAACCCTCCTAGCCTCTCACCTCCGTTTAAAGCATCTAACATTCAGTAAGAATTAGGGAGTCCAGATATGCTCGACCAAACAGTTGAGCAGGATTTCAAAGGGTTTTCATCAATTCTGACAATAAGATCAATTCTTTTATTTAAGGAAGTTGAACTGTTTTAGAAAATCATGGACTCAGTTCAAACATTTAGAATTAGGGGGATGAGACATTGTTTTAAATGTTTAAATGGAGTTTTGTCTGGAAAAAAGGGAATAATCAGGATTGGCTGTTGTTTCCGTGGTGACCGTGACACGGTGCAGAAGAGTGATAGGCAGTGCTTTGTTTCAATAAACTTGTCGTGACACTCAGGGAGCGAGTGGGGTCAGGAGGATCAAAGGGACGAGAGTCAGCTGATGGATGAGCTGGTGGCCATCATCGAACAGAGGAACCAGATCATCAGTAAACTGGATCAGGACGTGAAAAGGTGCACAGGGTTAAAAAAAATTAAAATAAAATAAACAGTGCTTTCAGATCTATACATTTTTATCTTTAAAAGTATAAATGCAACTTTGGGTGTCTGTTTAGGGAGAGAGGAGAAGATAAGATTTTGGAAGCCATGATGATGAACAAAGGTGAGAAAAATCACTTTTTCATACGGTTGTATATGGTTTCTCCTGTCCATGTCGGATTCTCCTCTCTGCTCAGAAAGACGGCAGAGAAAATGTAAAATACTTGAAAACAATCACGCGTGAAAAAACTAAAAACAAATTAAGGACGACTGTGACATCTCTCCTCAGAGTTCCAGAAAGAGGGACTAAAAGAGTTCAAGAAGTCTGAAGGAAAGGTCAAGCTCACCAACGTTTACAGGACGATGCAACATAAAGCAGATGACACCAAAGACCCCGTGGATAAAATGTACTGAGGCACCGCCGCAGCTAAAACAACTGTCCTGTTATTACTTTGAGGGGATAACGGTGTTTTGGAAAAGTGGAAGATGGTTTAATATGTTGAAGCACAGCTTGGTAAAAAAAAAATAAAAGTTATTTTCTCGTATTATGTTATCAATATAATTTATGTTTATTTTGGTACTACATACTTGTATTCATTGAAGAATGCAACAAATATTTATCTGTCAAAGTAACATATTATCTATAGAAGGGAATTGTATACCTAATCAATAAACAGCTTTTGATTGAAACTGTTTTTGAAATGTTATGTACGATGCAGAAATGTCACATTTTCATTGTAAATGCCATAATAACAAACTGAGCTGGTCATTTTATCCCGGCTATAATCTCTCCTCCTTCATGTGCTCTGGTTATCAACCATTACAGAGTCTTCTACTGTTTTCACAGAACCTGCTCAATAAGAAATCACCGTAGAACATTTGAACTTAACATTTATTATAATCTTGACTTAATGGAATGTTTGTTCTGAAACTTAGCAGAGTCCCTTTTAAGGAGAATCCTGTTTAATGCTTTATCCTGGTTAATGAAAAGGAACAATTCATCACCAGAACTTTGAAAATGATGGCTGCGCCACCGGAAACACATGAATTCCTACATATTCTCTTTTGCAGTCAAAGAGAATTTGCCCTTAAAAAGAGATACAGAACACTCAAGTTGCACACCAGCAGAGTGAGGAGCAGTTTTTACCCTCAGGCTTTAAAACAAATAGCACAGGAACAGTTCAACCCTTTACACAAACACACATACTATACACAAAACACACACACACAATACAGCATCAGTAGTGCATTTAAACAATTAATGTTCATTATGCACCCAAAGGTAATATGACAAAGCCTTACTTCCTGTGTTTGCACATATTGCTGTACATCTTCTCTCCGTTGTTTGCATTTGGGCGTAAACCGGTGAAAAGGGTGAATGTTAAAGACCTGAATAACGCTTTTAGAATGTCCATCCATCCATCTATAGGGAATGGTCCAAATCCTCAACTTAGATGCGAATCAATACAAACGTTTGGAAATACATGAGGGCCTTCATGCAACACACTAGTGAGGACACACCTTTAATGTAACTCATAAGAGTGAGACCATTAAAGCACCCTGACCAGTTATTAGCTCAACCTTCTCCCAGTCTCCCTCCTACACCTGCACCAATAAAACATGCATACATACAAAAATAGGCCTCCTAACATTAGAGAGCATATTACATAAAGAATGTACAAATGTACTTTATTTGAGGGGTTGACGACCCCTATCAATTAAAATCGCCTATTGAGAAGAGACATCAAAGATATGCTCCCAAGTTACAATGACAGCAAAGTCACCAAGCTCACATGTCACAATGACATCAAAGCAACCGTTATATAACAGTGTTACATATTGGGAGAGTGAGACGGATCAGTAGATAAATAGATAAAGATCTTGATTCTTGGATAAGTGGGTCTGTCAAAATGTTCTTTATCCCGAATTAATGAAAGACACTAACCCATTTCAATTCATGATGGTGTGGTTAAAATAAAGTTTGTGCTCTTTCTACATTACAAGCAGAACCAAAAGAAACGTTCCGCTTCAGGATCCGGAATATTTTCCAACACACCACCGGAAGCCACCGGAAGTGGGACGTTCTACACGCTTTTGTATTGATGTTGACAACATAACGAATCTTTGAAGGCATTTTTATACAAGTTGTGCTATTTACAAGCTTTATCTTTAAAACATGTCCGACAACGAGGATAAGTAAGTTCTTACACACCTTAAACGTGTTTAATTTGGTTGATATTTACTTCCACATAAAACCATGTGTTCTGTTCAGCGTGTGAGGCTGGATAGAGTTATAGCCCAGGTGAAACTACGTTTAGCATTAAAACTCTTATTTACACATTTATCCTGTGGATTTTTTTGTGTTATATGTATTAACTTTCCTGATTTCAAATTTATAGCTTCGATGACGGAGATTTTGATGATGCCGAGGAGGACGAAGGGTTAGATGACCTGGAAAATGCGGAAGATGTACGTATTATATAAATTACTTTCATATTTGAATAGATCACACATTCAGCTTCTTTATTGCTCTCTGTTTAAACCTAAAAGCTTCTGGCGCTCCCCACCGCTGCTCTTGGATCGTGTTTTTTGGTCCACATGTGTTGAAGCAGTCTGTATATCTTGTGATAGGAGGACCGGGAGAACGTGCAGATCCTGCCTGCAGGAGAAGGGCATCAGGCAAACCAGAAGAGGATTACAACTCCGTACATGACCAAATATGAGAGAGCCAGAGTGCTTGGGACTAGGGCCCTACAGATAGCGTGAGTGTTTTCATTTGATTGATTTGCACTCTAAAGTAATTTCTCATAGAGGTGGAGGTGAGACCCTTTCGTCTAGTTACTGGTTCTAATGTTGTGGCTTTCATCATTTATGTCACTGTTATACCAAAGTGTTTCTTTGGATGTGTGTGGTTTATTTCTGTTCAGCAGAAAACATCAGTATAACTTAGAAACAATTGACCCACACTGATCAGCCATAACATAAGAACCAGTAACTGTAATCAGTTTTAATGCTGTGACTGATTGATGTATGTGCTATAAATAGAGGGAGAGAAAGAGAGGACCTTACAGCTTTCACAAATCTTGATTAAGATAGCAGACAGAAGAGAACTTCTGTTAGATGACAAGTATGAGTTGAAAGACTAAAAGGAAACTTCCATTTGAATAAATGAATACATTGTTATTTGTATTGCAGCTCCTTCACAATGACTTTGGTCTCATGCAGGAGTGAGGCATGGTTTGAGCACATTATTGTCTGAATGGCTTTGTGTCTCATTCCGCAGATTGATTTGGCATAGGTATGCCATAGGTATTTCGTTTTTTACTTTGCATGCCCTTCCACAAACCTCCCATTTATCCGGGCTACTACATGTGGCTGAGTAGGCTGGTAGCACTAAGTACCTTGCCTAAATGTCCACACTGGATTTCAAGTGTGTCCAATTAGACATTAATTCTGCTTCTTACCGTATTTTCTGCCCATTGATGAACTGCCTTTCCGCTAACTTGTTTCCTGCAGGATGTGTGCGCCGGTCATGGTGGAGCTGGAGGGAGAAACAGACCCCTTGCAAATAGCAATGAAAGAGCTGAAGTGAGTGACATTTATATTCTGAAGGATCAGCAAATGATGTCATGTTTTTGTCATTATTTCGGAGAGAAGGACAACATTTTGTGACTGAGAGCTATTCTTGGCTACACAAGTGTCTCACCGTGAGTTTTGTTGTCCTCTTCAACAGGAGCAGAAAGATCCCTATCATCATCCGAAGGTACCTTCCCGACGGCAGTTATGAAGACTGGGGCTGTGATGAGCTCATCATAACTGACTAGACAACTTTTTCCAGCTTCCACTAACAAAAACCGTAAAACGCTCGTGGAAATGGTCCCCTACGCGAACACATGAACTGTACAGAAGGGAGACTGGAAGACTTATTAATATCAAAGCATTGTTTTTCTCGTTACATTCTCATTGTCATTAGGTCTTTGGATACCACCCACCTTGGGTTAAGTTCATAAATTGAATCAGCAGTGATTTTTGTTTTAACAGCTGCATTATACTTTGATCCACAAGGGGGAAATATAACTTAAGTCTACCATTTACTATGTTTTACAAAATAATATTGTGTTGTAACGATTCCATTTGTTGGTTTTGAAGGAGAGAAGCGATGATTCTAAAATAATTGTTTCATTCTTATGAATAAACATTTTTGTATAAATAACCACATGTCTATCATAACACTCGCAATAACGCGATGAACAGTTTGAAATTGCATTTTGGGATGATAAACCGGTCACAATATGTGACATCTGAGCAAGTGGGAAGTAAACTGTGTCATTTAGTTCCCTCAAACTTTCAGTATATCCTACTGCTAAAAACAATTCTCAGGCTTCTAATGTAATATAGAAATGCCTGCTCCCATCAAGAAAGAAAGAAACTTTCTAAAATAATGCAATTATTTGAAAAACGTTAGGTTTAAATATTCCTATCAGCTGTCAGGGATGGCGATGCAGTTTTAGTTCTGAATTCTAATAGAAAGATGTTGAACTACTACGAACTGCTAGACCAGTTTCACAGCTCCAGGTCATTCATCATTTCTGGTAGTCCACTGCACGAAAAGAAAAACCCTGTTCTTCTGATGTTTATTCCATTTATTAGTCTGTGCGGTGATAACGGCGGTCCAACAGAGTGGTGCACAATCCCCTAGGTGTTAATTATTCATATCTGATGACTGAAGGACATTAAGTACGATTTGATTATATTTTGCAGTTTTTAATTGATCTTCACTTCCCCTCTTGCCTCAAGCAGCTTTCTTTAAGTGTGTTATTAGACCACCACATGACTGGAAACTCGTCAGTTCAGCTGTAACGAGGAAGACGCACACGTCCTTCCTATCATGCTGTCGGTACATGTCTCCTTTAAAGTCTGCATTTTTAAGCTTGATTAAGAACTTCTTTTGTGTTAAAGATGTCATATGATATACTCAGGCCTCTGGCCTCTCCCATAACATTATAACCACTGACAGGTGACGTTGGAATACCATTGATTACCTATTTACAGCGGCACCTGTGGGTGAGGGGGAAATATTAGGCAGCAAGTGAACAGTTTGCCCTGGATTGAATGAATCTGCATCACATGTACATCACAACGACGTCCTATTTGATAAAATAATACAGCCGGCGGACTAGAAGGGATCAAGTGGCACTTTTTCCCCTGATGTTATGTGCGTGGGTCATATTTTCGTCTATCTCAGATATTTACGTCAGCAGGGTGAAATCAATTGGCGCTGCTTTTCATAATTGTGTGTTGCCACAGTCCGGTTATTTTCATCTCTATGAGTCTTTTGACTGGATGAGACGGCCCCTGAGGGTGATGCTGCACTTCCTTCATGGGGCAGATCGGGCAGCCCATGTGACAGTCAGCAGTGGCATTCACAAGGAGGTCACCATTAGGTTGTTTACTTTCACTCATTCTACTTAATTCACGCCTCCTGATCTGTCATCATAACGTACCTGTTGTGCTTCGAGAGAAACCCTGTTCATTTTCAAGAGTTTTGTCTCTTGTCACCGAGGTAGATCCGACTCTATTCCGCTCAACAGACCGAGATCAGCTGAATGTTCTGAAATGCTTGAGTTACATTTTACCAGGCGAACACATCCCTCTCATCTAACATGGCTGGTTGGAGAGCGATGGATTCAAAGGCTGTCAGGAAAGGTGAGGCATCAGCTGCACATGTCAGTCATACCTGTCCCTGGGTGTGCTGCTCCGGCGTGGGTGACCTCTGCTTTGCCAGTTGTGCGGCGAGAATTCAAAAATCTTGATCACTGTCTTAACTATTGGAATGTCCTGAACCAATTCCTGCCTCAACCTGAATTTTTTTTTTTTTTCTGGGGATGGGGAAAGTTTGGGGTGGGTGGGTAGCAGGGTTGGTGGGGTCTATGTGCAGAGAGAGAGAGAGAGTCCCTTTGTATCCTGGTGAAGCTACAGGCCAGGCGGTTATGGGTAAAGCTTGCCCTGTTTCCCTCCTCCCTCAGCTCCCTTTCAATGGCCCTCTTTGTCTTTCCAAAGTATCACACAGCCGATTAAAGTGAGGGAATTAGGAGTCGGGCTGAACCCACGGCAGAGAGAGAAGCACACACACACATATATCCAGACTCTAGCAGAGCTTGAAGTATGAATCTAGGCGTGGATAACCCATCATACCCTCATATGAGGCTGGAACCATCATGGAAAATTTCAGCCAGAGCAGTGGGCTCCAAACTGCAGTAAAGGAATATGGAATCCGTTGACACTTGTGCTGCGGCTCGTAAACCATCATCCCTGCACACGAAAGGCCCCGTCACTCATGTGCAGCTTCCCTCTGCTTATGGCTGGCTGCAGCCCGCTAAAGTGAATTATCCATTCATTAGCTGTACGGATTATGTCGAGAATTCATGCATTGATTAAGTCACGAAGACGTATTTTGTTGCTGAATTTTTGGCTAGTTTTATAACAATAAGACAAATCTCCCTTTAAAATTAGGATGCCCCCCCTCCCCCTTGCCCCTTTTTGTTTATATAGCTCATGATGATAACTTATTATTATTTCCAACATTTATTGCAAAAACAAATAAACACGTTTCAAGAGGCGGGCTTGTATTTATGACAGAGCTTTATTTCAGAGCAAATGATCATTAGTCATCATCACATGTTCAGGCTTTCTCTTCCGCTGGTATTTAGAAGCTGCTTTGCTGGTAAGAGTTACACATGAATAAGAAATCTAAAATACTGAAAGGACAGACAAACGTTTTATTCATTATTGAAAGAGAACCAGTTAACGGCACACGCAAACATAAAGCAGATACAATTAAGGGATGTAATATTCATCAATGATACTTCACACGTAGCAACAAGCGTGGCAAATGAGCGCATGGTTAAATGAAAATGAGCTTTAAGCTTCTATGGACCCAGTATTAAAAAGGACAATGTTGCATGCATATGGGTTGGATTTGCCTTCTGTGGCGTGAAAGAACATTAAAGGTACGCTATGAGGACCAAAGAGGATGAGGAAATAGATATAACACAAATAAAGAGATTAATAATCTAAAATGGGAAAGTGTGAGTAGCCGTTGTCACGGAGGACGAGGCACATTGTAGAGTTAGTATTATTTTAATATTGTGTAAAAGTGAATCTCCTCAGGACGCTTTACTCACTCAATCTCTGGTAAATCTTTCTCAGTGTTGGCATCGCTCACATTGACACCTTCCTAGAATTTCAAGTTGCACATTTACAATCAAAAGATCTGACATTCCTCGATGAATACTGCTGCATATATTCATGTTTAATGACACATTAAGGAAGAAGAAAAGGCAGTGGTGCAGATTTTCAGTGGAGATAATAATAGCAAAAACATTAAGTACAGTTAAGCCACAAAAAAGTTTTTTTTTTAACATGGATTCTGTGTCAAATTGAGAGTATGGTCATGCAAAACTATATTAAGGTATTAATGTGCTTTATATGATACTGATCACAAAATGCTCATGATTAATTGTTGTTATCATTATTATTATTATTGTAAAGTATTTCCCCATAAACTATCGCTATATGTTACATTAATATTAATGTTATTATCAACCTGGGATCCCTGCTGCTGCCGCGGCCCGACCATGGAGCGGTTGGAGAAAGTGGATTATAGCTGATAT
>VRLP01006538.1:0-27809 GCA_009660295.1 Lophius piscatorius
ATATATATAGATATAGATATAGATAATATATCACCATGAATTTAAGTGTTCACTGAATTAGCTTGACATCTCAGTTGAAGTTTGTCACACCGTTCATTATCCCAAAAATGTACAAAATCTGTTGTGGGACAGGCCGAGCTGTTTGCTTGAAAGGATGATAAATGAGCTGCACCGATCAGGAGGGTGATCATGACAATCCAGCCGGCACACCAGAATGACAAGATGAATCTGCCACGATAATATGATCATGTTTGAAGAGGCCATATATCTGCAGAGGCCATAATGGATTATCCTGTGCTGCATTGCTGAAGACAGCTGTGTAAACACAGCGCAGATCACTGTTTGATTAAAGGGATTCTGGAATGGGAATAAAACGGACTCAAAAAGGCGCAGAGGGGTTGAGATGGTGTACGTAAACAGTTTTACGTGTTTATTCTTGACTTGCAAACAAAGTGTAGCGCAGGGATCAACGCATCATATTTCATAAGTCTTACTAGGCCCCCCGGATGCAACCAATTACAGGTTACCAGTTACAGTTGTCTGTTACACACTGTGGTAATTGAAACCAGAACAAACACATACTAAAATAATAAATAATATTAAATAAATGAAACCCTAACTACCAAGCCCCCCCCTCCACTCCGATCACGTGGTCTCACTCGGGATATTTAAAGGAGTGTATCTTTTCCTGGAGAAGACACGGGACAGGTGAGTGTTTGTTAAACAACTTCCCATCATTTCCATCCCAATGCAACAGCACAAACTTTAACTACACGATTACATATACATATATATATATATATATATATATATATATATATATATATATATATATATATATATATACATCAAAGTACCACACAGTAACTCCAATACTTTTTATGTGCAGCTGTATTGTGTGACACTCTTCTGTTTCCTGTCTTCTAGGTGGAGCTGAGCACCTGCTCCAGCATCCGACATTGATATCAATTAATGCAATATTTAAATATTCATGGGCCTAAATATACAATGATAATATACCAATAAATATTCAATAAAAAATCTGCATGTCTTGCGAAACAAAGTGCCAATATTGTAATTAAAGTGCAAAGTGCCATCATTAAAGTGCATTTGAACATTTTTTTAAAGTAAAATGTTGATATTGAACATCATTTATAATTAGTTAGCATGAATGTGAGACAGTACGAATGTACTGAGACACTAAAGCTAGCTTTCTAACACGCGCAGAATGACAACACAAACATGTTGATGCTTACTATTTCTTACACGTCAGTTTTTTAGAGTGTCATCATTTGGTAAGCAGACAACACTCAGAACTAAAACCTCCGTCAATGCAGCCGAATATTATGTCATTATGTCATTATGTCATAATGTCATTATGTCATTATGTCATTATGTCATTATGTCAGCTCCATATGTTGACCCTCATAATATGGCAGTTGCACACGTTTGTATCATTATTAGTTATTCAAGAAAAACTGTAGGCACATGCCAGGGTAATTAGAAAAGAAGGAAAGGAGAAAGTATACAACGAAATGAAATAAGCAGAGAATTCAACCTTCAGAAATAAAAGGGAAAACACAACCCAAAACTGACAATAATAATCTAACTACAAATTAAAAAACAGATCAAGAACAGAACCAGGACATTTTGATTCACTATTTCTTACTGAAAACCCAGTGGCAGCGTGTATATAATAAAGAGTAAGGGGCCAAGGAGGGAGCCCTGGGGGACACCACAGGTCTCTAATGACAAGGAAGCATCATCCATGGCTATTTAAAAAGGCTTATTTGTTAAGTAAAATTTTATTGTGCATATTAAAGCATGTGAAGACTTACTAAACAGTATGATCTAACTTGATAAAACCGAAAAAAAAAAGACTAATATTGGTTATATAGTTTTCTTAAAACATACTTTAACAAAAGGTTGAGCTATTCAAAATAAAACAGACTATTTTCCATAAGATAAAAACGTCTTGTTTCTTTTACTGTTTAAATGCATTCTAGGCCAAACTATTTGTCATTTTATGCTACGTTTGTTTGTTGTTTATTATTTTAAATTTAAAGTGTCCTTTTTCTTGGTGAGGACATTAAAGCGTTTGAGCAAAATGTCCTCACCAAATGAAATTGTTTAAAGATCTAGCCTACTATCCTCAAATATATGTCAAACATCGAACCGAATCAGCTACTATTTAATCGGAGTTGCAAAACCACAGCATTATTATTTCCCACTGTGGATTTTGTGTGTTTTCTTTGATCCTGATCACACGGACGTGTTCGATCTTAAGAATTTAAAGAGCTGCAGGAACATAATGTGTGTGTGTTAAAGTCCCAATAACTTGAATCCACCTTCAGAGAGAAATGTCACCGTTGTCGCTGTAAATGTATTCACACAAACGTTTTGTTGTGCTGCTCCTCAGTCTGGTTTGTAAGATTCGCTCCGGGGCCAGTGAGCTGTCCAAACCAGTCAACATCACGGTGGAGGTCCACGAGGGCAAGGTGGAGGGGCGTTACTCCATCGACGGGAAGGCAGAAATGCCAGGATTTGTGTTTGTGGTAATCTTAGCTATTATCAAGTATTTACATCTTTACAAGTTAAACACAGCCTTTAAATCTGAGGAAAGACTTGATGATAAACTTCTTCTTCCAGATTCCCAACATCACAGAAATCCAACCTAATTACGGGCCTCGTGCTGGAGGTACACTCATCACAGTGACAGGACCTCACCTGGACGCTGGGAAGACGAGGAAAGTCACTCTCAACGAAGTGCCCTGTCCCATAAAAAGGTCTGGAACGTCCCCTCTGAATGTTAAATCTAAAGTGGAACATCTGAGTCATCACCATCTCTGGTATGAGAACATTTTAAAACCAGTAACAGAGTCGACTTTTTCCAGCGTTCTGTACCATGTTGGGAGTACAAGTAAGGAGTTACCTGCTGGGTAATACTACCTGTTGCACCTCCGAACATGTCGCCGGGACACCTGCAGGGTCATCGGCCAGGAGCCACGCTTTATTGATGTTTCGCTCCAATATTCGCGGAACATCTCACGGTGGTGGAGCAGCGGTGTGGAGACCCCTGCAGCTGACCCTAGGACCTCGCTTTCCCCATGCCTGATCCTTCGTTCAGAGCCAGAGCCAGAAGCTGCCTTGTCCAGCCTCCGTGGAAAGATCTCTGTGTGCCTTTTTGAGCTTGAGACCATTCAGTCACTCGCTTCACACAAACAAACAACCCCGCCTCTCTGTACTCAGCCGCCATCTCCTTGTTCATGTCTTATTTCCGTCTAACGGCCACCAATTTAGGTGGTGTTATGGCAAACTGAGAACTTGGTTCATTAGGGCAAGGCACATATCCTGGCAACCCGGCTAGGATCTTCTCCCCACAGTTACCAAATGCAAGTTCTTGCAGCAGCACCGTGAAGCTCAGCCTGGCTCTGACCCCTTCTTGTCTGATCTGCTTGCACAAATCAAACTTGCAGTTAAACACTTTGTCTTCCGTTGGTGGTCGACACTTTTGACAAACCGCAGCCTCATTTCCTTAGGATCCTTCATGGGAGTTATTATGAGGAGGCTGTCTTTCCTATTTGGTCCGTCTTTCATCCTCCCTCTCGTAGGACTTTTGGGCTGTTTTCCTTTTCTGTCGCACCTCAGAACAGCTGCAGGGTCACTGCATGTGTATCCTCAACATTTTGAAAAAAGAAAAGAAAAAGCATGAAATACCCACCTGACTTTCAGATGTTCCCACCAGAGGAAGTGACATCACTGGGAGCAGGTGACATGATTCAGAGGAGAACTTTTAGCAGATTTTTATGTGGTTTTTTACAGAGATATCAGAGTTCATCATAAAATGGGGACACAAAATATATTTTTTTATTGCTGAAATTACACATTATACAGGAAATAAATATCCCATGGAATTGATTTTGTATCTGTAATAAGTCAAAAATAACTGAAAATTAGACTTTAATTCTAGTTGAATGAATGAATCAGGAGCTGACAGTCACCGATGTGTGAGGTGGGAGTCTTTTAATTCTTATTTTATGTAAAAAATTGTGTCTAAAATATAATTGAATTATTATTTTTAGTGAAAGTTTAATATAATTAGTATATTATTCAAATCTGAACATAAAAATCTACACATTCTAGCTTTACCAAGCTTTTACAGATATACCAATAATAAGTATTTGCACATAATAATAATAATAATAATAATAATAAGTGCTAAAAGGTAAAAGCAGATAAAAAATATAAAGATAATTAAAAATATGACCAAAAGGTAGCAATCTTAATTAAAGTTATAGGTTCTGCTAAAAAGGAAAGTCTTAAACATACATTGTATATATTAAAAATAAATATTTGTACCTTGATATGATATTTTGAATTTCTACAAGGTTTATTATTTTTTTATTTCCATGAAAACATGATTGTTGTACTGAGGCTAGATCATCTGCTCAACTATACTACACAAGTTTCATAAAACGTTACATGTGTGTAAACCACGTGAAGTACTTGTACCTTTTGTTAATGAGGTGTTTCTACTAATGTTGTGTGGTTTCCTTAGAAACGTGTTTGTGTAAGGTGACTGAATGATGTTGGTCCTGTCCTGTCTTGTCTTGTAGCATAGCTGACTAGCATAGCTGTAGGTATTTGTATACTTATCTTGACGTTTCTGGTTTTAAGGCGACTCTAGGCTGAACAAAGGAATGCAGGATATGTCTTTTACTGAGGAACATGTGGTGTGATCGTTCTGGGGCTTTGGAGGATATCTCCTCTTCACCCGACTCCTGGTGTAATGACAGGTTGCTGTGCAGCTGTGTGTGCTGCTGTTGCCCTACTTTCTTGAGGGTTAAAAGATGATTTGTTGCCCAGAAATCTTTTTTATTGCCATGACGTCTCACGCAAACATGTTCAAACTGTTCCCTGAAAGTTTTTTGGCAGTCAAAGAGCTGATTCATAACAAAACTAACGTTAACTGTCGGTGATATTCTCACAGGAGGCGTTTGTGGTCCATTCCGGTTTGTCTGTTCATGGCTTTTGATGAACATTCTTCTGTCTCTCTACAGAGTCACAAAGCCGAAAGGGAATGTGTCCTCCATCATCTGTCTGTCCCAACACATCTCAGAGGTGAGGGATGTCCCTCTGAGTGTCTCCATCGACAAGTCACTTGTCCTCACCACCAAAGTGTTTTACTACAAAGAAAACCCACAGATTACAGCCGTCCTGCCGGGCTGCAGTTTCCACAGGTACGACGCTGAAGACCCACACTTCAGCAACCAACAAATTGTCGAATTGTCGTATTTGTCGAAATTGACGAAAAACGTCATGTTGATTTGCAGGGGGTCGAAAATTGTGATTGAGGGGGAGAACCTGGATTCCGTTTACCGCACCATCATTCACTTTAAACCCAATGAGAGCCACCTGAAAGCAGTGAGAAGGGTACGGTGGTCTTCATCATGTACAGTAGAGACGTTCAAAGTGTCTTTCTTAAAATCAAACTACTCTTTATTAAGAAAACTACTTGATTTCCTTTCCTGACTGTGTTTCGTATTAAAGAGTAATCGCACCTTTCTGTTTCAGGAATGCATCGGCAAGTCCTTGTCCACACGGATGGAGTGTATGGCTCCGGTGTTCCCCAGGGATGAGACCGAGGAAGGAGAGCTTTCTTTCGACATGGACGGAGTGTTAGGGCTCTGGCACAGAGAGTTCTCCTACCACCCCTACGGGGAGCCCATACCTTTCGAAACCGAGGGACACATTCTAAATTTGTACCCTGGGTTCGACGAAGTGTCGCTGCATGTACGAGATTACTCAAAGACACGTCAAAACTCCAATTTATGTACGATTTCCTGTAGATTTCAAATTGCGTGTTTTGTCCCATATCGCAGCACCAGAAGCTGAACCTGGTGAGCTCCTGTATGACCATCATCATGACGGTGGCGGGTGTCAACTGTGATGCTAAGGTCCTGGATAATGAGATCACCTGCAGGATCCCCAAAAACATGACCATACCCAGGGAGGGACTGCCGGTGAAGGTTAGTCAGCCTGGAGGTTCATGATTAACGGACTTACTTACCTTGGTACCGCGTGGTGTCCCAAAGGACACCCGGGCTCCCACTGCTCATGTACACTTACACATTTACACTTGTGTGTACATTTACACTTACACATTTACACTTGTGTGTACATGTACACTTACACATTTACACTTGTGTGTACATTTACACTTACACATTTACACTTATGTGTACATGTACACTTACACATTTACACTTGTGTGTACGTGTACACTTACACATTTAAACTTGTGTGTACATGTACACTTACACATTTACACTTATGTGTACATGTACACTTACACATTTACACTTACGTGTACATGTAAACTTACACATTTACACTTGTGTGTACATTTACACTTACACATTTACACTTAGGTGTACATTTACACTTACACATTTACACTTGTGTGTACATGTACACTTACACATTTACACTTGTGTGTACATTTACACTTACACATTTACACTTGTGTGTACATGTACACTTACACATTTACACTTTTGTGTACATGTACACTTACACATTTAAACTTGTGTGTACATGTACACTTACACATTTACACTTATGTGTACATTTACACTTACACATTTACACTTACGTGTACATTTACACTTACACATTTACACTTGTGTGTACATGTAAACTTACACATTTACACTTGTGTGTACATTTACACTTACACATTTACACTTACGTGTACATTTATACTTACACATTTACACTTGTGTGTACATGTACACTTACACATTTACACTTGTGTGTACATGTACACTTACACATTTACATTTATGTGTACATGTACACTTATGTGTACATGTACACTTACACTTTTACACTTATGTGTACATGTACACTTACACATTTACACTTATGTGTACATGTACACTTACACATTTACATTTATGTGTACATGTCTACATAAATGTAAATGTGTACATGTACACATAAGTGTAAATGTGTAAGTGTACATATACACATAAGTGTAAAAGTGTAAGTGTACATGTACACATAAGTGTACATAAGTGTACATGTACACTTACACATTTTATATTCACCGAAAACATCCTCCATGCTGATGATTGTCCAGTTCGTAGGATAATGTGGAGGTTGGTGCCACCTTTCGGAGATGTTACCTGACTACAAAGACTCTAAACTGGTGGAAACGGCAACAAAATCCACCCTTTGGCACCATTTCAACATTCTAAACTGCTCTGTTGACGTCCTTGAGAAGTCGGGAATGTTATTGCACTGCCTTTGCCGCAGATCTTTCCCGTTAACTCGGTGACTCAAAAACTATCTCATGGATAATTTTCACATTCACGCCCACATAGACCGTAGAGCGATGAAGAACTGGATTGATTTAGGGAAATATCAGTTGCATGTTTCCACCACTAGGGGGATATTTATCTCCAAAAGCGAACCGTTGGTCTGATTTAGTCCAAATTTGATGAATCGACTCAAGAACATCTGTCTTGCATGTACCATAATTTACTGTAACAGTTTATATTTTACTTACGAGAGGGAGCTTTTGTACTCAAAGACCTTGTTGTTCGGATACAACTTCCTATCAATTGGCCCAGTTTGTTGCAAATTTGGTACACATGAATCGACTCACGGAGATCTATCTGATATATTTCTTATTCTACTCAATAGGGGGAGGTCTTTTTAGGGACATAACTTCCTCACCTTTTCTCTGATATAGTCCAAATGTACCTCATATAAACCGCCTCGAGCAGATCTAAAATGTATTAGTCATATTTCACTGTAATTATTTATATTTCACTCTTGAGGTTCTTTCTGTTCTGCCTTGTATTTTGTAAGGCTAAGGTGAGGCATGAGAAGTGAGGTCATGTAGGGTTAGGCAGGATAGGCAGGGTGAGGGATGTGTGGATGTTTCCAGAAAGCTTCCAAAAGAAGTTCCCTCAGGGGCATCCTGATCCAGATGCCTGCACCACCTTACCTGGCCCTCTTTGATACATCTGAGCCACAAAGACAGCTTCAGTCACATGTTTATGCTCTTCGTCTTCTAACTTCAGCCACTTTTATCTCAGGGAACAACTGGATTGATTTGGGGAAAGGTCAGTCTAATATTTCTGAAACTGTTGGTCTGATTTAGTCCATATTTAGTAGATATGAATGGACTTCCGGGGGTCTATTTTGTGTCTGTATATATATTATATTTTACTCTAATTGTTCATATATTTCTCTTTTTCACGAAAAAAAACCTTTGTTTCGGATTAAACTTCTTGATCGTCTGTCCAATTGAGTCCATATTTGGCGCACATGAATCAAATCGAATAGTTTACATTTTACTAAATAGAGGGAGCTTTTTAAATTTTTTTTACCAATAACACTGTTTTCCAGCAATAACCTCTTAACATGAGACTCAAAACACACCAGTTTCTTTGCAGATAGCTATGGGCAGTATCAGGAGGATAATGGAATCCACTTTGTTTGATGGACTGTGTTCCTTAGATCTCCATCAACGGGCAGGTCCACAACGTGGGCACAGTGGCGAGGGTCAGCAACCACTACATGGTGGGCATTGTTCTGGGGATCCTGGCGGCTCTGGTGGCGGGGGCAGTGCTGGCCTTCGCTGTCATGAAACACATGAGGAAGAAGAAGAAAGGTGGGCTCCTCTCTGTTCTGTGGACCTTGATCGGACCTGTTTATACAACCGCCTCTGAGCTTTGGGATGAAATACTCAAGTCTCTCAACTAGAACATCCCTTATTGTTGCATAAAAATTGTTCCTCTCTTCGGGTTGATGATTAAAAAGTGTTGTGAAATGTTTTCAAGCCTCGATGGTGGAGACCCGTTTGGCCCACTGTGCTAACCGCTCCGCCATAAATAATACGGAGATGTCACCCATTGGCGACTACAGGAGAGGTGACTATCACTCTCTACACACTAAAAGTGATTCCCTGATTTGCTTCTGACACAAACACTTCAATAACTCCCATGAATAAAAAAAAATCTCTCTCTTGACTTTAAATAGTCGCGTCCCTGAATCCTGCCCACTCACTGGTGGGGTCGGCGGCGTTCCCCAGCTTGGCCTACGCCACAGGCAGTGTAGATCCTACCCTCACTCCCCTCATGCCTGCAGAGAAGATCTCCATCTCCAGCTTTAGGCCAGAGCTTCTGGAGGAGGTGAAGGATGTCCTTATTCCCGCCGAGATGCTTCTTGTGCAGCATCACCGCATCATAGGGAAGGGTAAGGAACCCCTGGATGTGGGACAAAGACTCTAAAGGCTCAGCAGTCGTCTCATGTCAGGTCTGCTCTTTTGATTCTGCAGGTCATTTTGGGACCGTCTATCACGGCTACTTCACAGACCATAACAGCAGAGAAATCCACTGTGCTGTCAAGTCTTTGAATAGTGAGTAATATTGCATCTTGGACCTCTCAAATGTGGATATCATCGCTCTACGGCGGAAATATCATGTCCCCATTTTTCATCATTTTCATTTTTTTCCTTAAAAGAATGCTATTGGTCGGCTTCTGTGTCCGTCTGATGTTCAACCAATGGAATGCATTCAAAGAGCCTTGGACCGAATTTTGTATCTCCATTGCATCAAATCATTAAGTTTTCCTTATTCAAGACACAGTTTATAAAATGAATGCTTTGGTCTATATATATATCATATATCTATAGATATATACTATATATAAATATATAGTGAGTCCACCAGAGGGTCTCACACTTCATCAAATGTCCAGGGGATGTAAGACATGCTTTGGGCACCTTTTGAAAAACGATTCCAAAAAGTGATTGTAAGAATTGTGTGTTTTTGCTTTATATCTAAGCGTGTTTGTTCTGTGTTCATATTTACCATCAGGAATCACAGACGTGGAGGAGGTGGAGCAGTTTCTGAAGGAGGGCATCATAATGAAGGGTTTCCACCACACTAACGTTCTGTCCCTCCTGGGCATCCTCCTGCCAAAAGAAGGACTCCCTCTGGTGGTGCTGCCGTACATGAAACACGGGGACCTGCGCCACTTCATACGCTGCGAGAAGAGGGTGTGAATCCTGATTAAAGCAGTGGACATGAACCACCCGATTTATGTACAGCCGTCTGTTTACGGAGCGTTTCCACTCGTTTTACCTCAGTGTTTCTGTCGTGTGTTCAGAACCCCACTGTGAAGGATTTGATTGGCTTCGGCCTGCAGGTCGCCAAAGGAATGGAGTATTTGGCCCAGAAGAAATTCGTGCACAGAGATCTTGCTGCACGTAACTGCATGTAAGTCAGAAAGAGGTGCAGAGAAATCAGCAATTCATCCACAGACATTTGGCCTCAGTGTCTAGTTGATTTAATGTATGCGGGTGTTTCACGGAACAAATGTGGATGTTACTTTTACAGTGCTCAGTTAAAATGTTACCTTACCTCTTCTGTCTCGAGGCTGGATGAGTCGTACACGGTCAAAGTGGCAGATTTTGGCATGGCCAGAGACGTTTTCGATAAGGAGTATTACAGTGTCCAGGACCACAGGAAGGCCAAGCTGCCGGTGAAGTGGATGGCCATCGAGAGTCTGCAGACACAGAAATTCACCTCTAAGTCAGACGTGGTGAGCGAACGAAGATATTCTTGTCGTGTAATAAAAGAAGCTGTGTTAGACACCGTTTAATGTGTTATTTACTGCATTCAATGACCTATTTTTACATCTCCAGCAGTTCAAAATCATTAAAAATAAAGTGTTTAAGTAAAAAGTAAAAAGTAAGAGTTTCTTTCAAAGGATGGAAACACACTGAATTACAAAGCGTTTTAGAAAACTCTCCATACGGCTTGAATAAATGCTGTTTCTAGCAGATTCTTTTAGAACATAATGCAGAAAACATTACTGTTTGGTAGTTTTATAAAGGGTTCCCAGGGGATCTTATTAAAAAACAATTAGATAAGCAGAATTTTATGCATCAAAAGGTGTAAAATACACCGTGAATAATAACATGAAATACTAAACATAAATAAGAAATAAAGAAGTTTTTTTTTTTTAAATGATAAAGATATGATAAATAAATAGAATTATTATTTTTTTATATGTTGAAATAAAATAAGAAAAATAATATCAAATAATATTAAAATACACCTTGAATAATTATAATTTACTTAGCAAGATACTGGGACTTCAATATTTCTTCATATCTGCCATTATAAATTAAATGTATTATTATTATTATTATTATTATACTTAATTGCCAACATAGATGTGAAATATATCTTGAATTAAATTAAATAAGCTCTTAAAAAGTTTTAAAGAATCTTAAATTTAACTCGTTGAAACCCTTTTATTCCAGTTCAGCAAAATAACGCCAGATAGTGAATACAAGCATTTAAAAAAAAAAAAAAACAGTTTGGATGTTCTTGTATTTTTTGTAACCTTCCTCTCCCCTCATGCAGTGGTCCTTTGGTGTGATGATGTGGGAGATGCTGACCAGAGGAGCGAGCCCCTACCCAGAGGTGGACCCCTATGACATCACACATTACTTACTGAAGGGTCGGAGGCTTCCCCAGCCTCAGTTCTGTCCCGACCCGTTGTGAGTACCGGTGGTGGCATTAACATCTATATTCAATTCATCCAAAGAATATATATTTTCTGCAGCATTGTTGCATACTTCTACATTTCCACTGAGTGAAGGTCTGCATTCTTATTGTTTTATACTGTATTATAATAATAGTAAAATAGTCCAAGCAAAGATTTAATTAAAAAAGAGATGTTCCTGGGACAAAAGTAATTATAACACGATGTTCAAAAGTCCAGTCAGCTGTGTTAAAGCCATAAATTGTCCACTACTTGATCCTTCTAGTAGTGGACAATTTACAGTTTGGGAGTTAATGTGTATTGAAGAACACTCCTTTTCCCCTCACACACATGCACAGAACCACTCACACACACACACTGGAGCGTACAACCAATAACTCACATGTTTTTGCTTTTTTAATGATGAATCATTCAGCTGTACTCTCTGGCCCACCAACTAATTAATCAGCCATTCGCATCCCTCTTCCTACGAAGCCTTTTGGGTTAAGGGTTAAAGGGGATATTAACGGGATATGAGTTTTCATGTGAACATATGCTACTACAACTGGGTAAATATCAGTGTCTCACCTGATGTGTACCACACAGGTGTGTGTGATAGGTCGCCCCCTAGCGTCCACAACTTGTATTGGTGGATTGCGTTTCATTTTCTGCAGAGCAGCTGATGCCAACAAAATGTGATAGGAGGTATTAATTGACTAGCTGTGGCTGCTAATGATGCTCCCAGAGATTCATTTTCACTCTTTTGTATTTTAAAACCAGTTCATTAATGCAGAACTGAGCTTAGACTCCTCTTGTGGAACACGTGTAGCAAAAATCACCTGTGAAATCTTCCCTCGCTACTGTAAAAACAACATCCACGGGGTGAATGAGACGTTGGGTTCAGTGAAGCAACAGAGGGCTTTGCTTCTCGTTCTGATTTTGTGTTAAATAGCAGGTGGGTCATACAGATATCAGCCGGCCAGAGTCTTCACACTCCCACTGGCTTAATCAGGCACAGTGGGTCAAAAGCCCCTCTGTGGGTGGACTGTAGGTTTTAGATTGGGTATCCTGAAGAAGAGTCGGTGAACCTTCTGTATCACTAGTTGACAGAAACAAAAATTCCAGTGGCGGGCTGTGGGTTTTCAACTTGGTGCTGCACTCCCACTCACCCACACGCCGTTTCTACTCCCTCCAGGTATAGAATCATGCTTCAGTGCTGGGACCCTGACCCAGAGTTGAGGCCCAATTTTGCAACATTGGTGTCGGCTGTCTCCACGATCCTGTCCAGTCTGGAGGGAGAACACTACATCAGTCTGAACGTCACCTACGTCAACCTGGACCAGCCGCGGCCCTACCCGGCCCTCACGGAGTCCGCTGACGAATACGACTCCACGGACGTCGAAGACTCGGGCTCGCTCTCCTCCTGACCAACTCCTCTTCCTCTTTCCCACTTTAAACCTCTAGCGTGCTGACAGCAAGAGCACCGACAGCATCTCTTACCTCAAGGCCTGTGAAATGGAAACACGGCCTGCTGTTTGTGTGCATCAGCGCCGGGCCGCCATGTTGGAGGTCCGTCGCTTTTGCAGAAACAGCTGATCAAACTTGGTTATCTTAATAGACAGCTCAACATCACACGTAGGGTTCACCTGGACTGCAGGTTAACTAGATTATCCATGACCACATTATGTGCAATATGAAAGTACAGGTTCAGGGCTAAATTCATAACCACGCCCCCCAGCTTCAGCTTTTCCCCCCACCTTGTATTAAAGTAGATTTAAAAAATGCATTTGGGTCCTCCGTGTCCTACAGCGTTCTCATTATTGAGGACATAAGTCTTTCACTACTTAGGCCAACTAAAGTCTCCTACGGTTCCGGCGGCACAGCTCATGTGTAAATATCTTCATGTCACTCTCACGTTTGCTTTTAATTGGTTTGCAGTGTAGCGATTGTTCTGTGTACCTTGGATTATACCTCTGTTCTGCACATTGTTGCCCACGATGTTGACAAAGCATCACCCTGTTGCTTGTATTGCTGACACAATGTGTTTGAGATAGTGTAATAAATTAAAATATTTATTTGTTCATATTTTGCTCTCATGCCATTGCCTTGAAGTAAATTTGAGAATGCTTGCAAACTGCTATTTGATTTATATTTCATGTTCCCCTCATGTTCTGCCAAAGGGTCTTTGCTGCAGTTCTCCACTAGAGGTCAGTATTGAACTAGACAATTCTCTTCAGTGTCACTGATCTGCCCCTGATGATGCTGCCATCGACATGGATGCAGCATTCTTCATCATTTCAAGCGTGGCATAGTGACATAAATGACCCAAGTCTTTCACTCTATCTCAGGAAACCAACAAATAGACCCTCCTGGTGATACAGAAGATATTAAAAGCAGGTCAGAACCACCAAAGAGGCCTTTTTTGTTAGTTATCCAGGAGCAGGTGACTGAAAGGAAAGAGCCAGAATATGCAAACAGTCTTCCAGTCTCACAAAGAAAGAAACATCTGACCAGCAGCAGCAGCAGCAGCAGATTCTCCTGCAGCAAAGAGACACACAGAATGAGCACACATCCCGAGTGAAATCCGAGTGAAATAAAACCAGAGGGAAATAAACATAAGGGTTTTTTCTTTTTTTTCACGCTGCCAAGAACAAAAGTCGATCGGTGTGTTGAGGTCTTTGAGATGTACAGAGAGAGAGTCCTGCTTACGTTGTCAAAATATATGTCTGTGTGTGTGTGTGGGTCTGTGTTGGTGCGTGTGTTTGTGGGTCTGTGTTTGTGCGTGTGTGTGTGAAGACACATATTGCAGAGCAGAGCCCACAGCATGCACAGCAGAGGAGATTTAAGACAGCCATGATCCCTCCTTTCCTCCCCATGTCTCTTGTTCCCTGTTATATTATCTGGGCTATAAAAGTGCACAACTTGTGAAGAGTGCTGCTGTCAGCTGTGCGACCATCTCAAAGCTACATAGCTTTATAACTTGAGCTGAGTCCAGCACCCCCCCCACCCACAAACATTCATCTTCCTCTCCCATCCTCCGCTGTGATTGTTTACGTGGATTTCAAATACGGAGACTAACAGCTGACGCCGGCTGTTGATGATGATGCAGAGAGTGTGCGTGATTATATGGAGATCTGTCGGAAGTTCCATCAGATAGACCATCCTCTTGTACACTCAGGCCGCAGTTTCTCCCCATATCACTCTATTATCCTCACCGTTCCCACCTGATTAATCTCAGTTACCTGATTGATGGTGTGGGTCATCATCTAGTTATATCAACTATAAACTCATCCATCCATGACTGTGTTTCTCACATTCATGCTGAGTCCTTCACCATCAGCTGCTGACTTTAAACATGACTCTTTCCATTCATGTAGTTTTTGCATGCTGCTAGTTCATGCGACCTCCACCTCCTCGCAGCTCCATCAGCCACCACCGCCAGTATTTAGACTCCAAAAAGGGGTGGTATTTTCTTTTCTATTCTTCAGTCGCTGTCTTCTCTAATGGAACTGCGGTTTACATGCTATCAGTGGGAGCACCAATAAACAGTGTGTTGTGTCAGTTTTGGAGAAAGGTGTGAGATTCTGCCATCTGAACAGAACTTTTACAAAGCAGTGGGCTAATTGTTTCTGTTGCTATGTGATGCCGGCAGGCCCACACTCTTAAGCGCTGCAGCCACTCTGAGATCTGTTGGATCCCATTCTAGTGGACGTAGTAGAAAATAATTTCTGTGAAAAACCTTGTGTATCTGCTAGAGAAAGATTTAGTCAGTGTGCAACAGGAAACAGCAAAAAGGACCAGAAGTAGAGGTGGAAGCATTCGGTATCGACACTGGAAGACTCAGATTTTCCTAGTATGACTCAAATCCAGTGAAGGATCTCAGAGCCACTTCAAAAATTAAATATTTCTTCCATCCAAACTTCTATAGGAGTAAGTCTGTTATAAGTATACTATTTAAAATAATTTAATTTATTTGTAATTATGTCGCATGTTGCATAAAATCTGGACTTTTTGGGAGCATCTTGTTGAATTCCCCTCCTGGCTAATCATCCGGGGAAACTCAACATAAGGAACACAAACAAAGTCAGAAATTCTGGTCCGTTTAGGCTCTAATGAGATTTCTTTGCTGACTTATGTTTTTTCTAGCTGAGTGGAATTCTGAGAATTTCCAAAGTTTGACTGACTATTGCAAAAAAAAAAAAACTCCTTTCAACTAGATTAGCAGAGAAGGAGCTGCTTTAGAGGCATTTGGGAAAAAAATACAACATACTTGAATAATTCACTATCTTTGATGAGTCTTTCTGTCAGCAGGATGGCACAACAGCTATTTGAAACTAAGTGGGGCGGTTAGGCGTACGAGAAGAAAGAATTACATAGCCTAGTTTTACTGACTATTGCAGAAAATATCACCTTTCAACTAGAAAGGTGATTTTTTTCTTTTCCAATAACCGATAAAGGGCTGCTGTAGAACTATTTGTGCAGGAAATAATCTTAAAATAATTCATTTGCACCTTTATATAATTTACGTTTTGGCTGTTTTTGTCATTAGAGCAGTATCAAAACAAATAAAATCTCTTTCTCCCTGCCCTAATTATGTCGGTGATATTATGGAATCATCCATGGAGTCATTGTTTTAACCCTATAACTCAAAAACTGTTGCATTTTCATATTTTATACACCCATAGACCTCAGTGCAAGGAAGAACTGGCCTGATTTGGGGAAAGATCTGCTGTATTTATCCCGACACTAGGGGGAGTTTATCTCTAAAGGTATTCGGTCAATCATTTCTCAACTGTCTGATTGAAACCAAATTTGATCTATATAGTATATATTATAATTTACTCTAAAAGTTCATATTTTAAATTCGGCAGAACTTTTGTTTTTCTGACATAATTTCCTGGCCATTGGTCCGATTTAGTCCAAATTTACTTCATATGAACCGTCGCAAGGAGTTCTCACCTGTCGTCAATATTTAACTGTAATTGTTTAGATTGTCCAAATATGTCCAAATTGTTTCATATAAATTGACACGAGGAAATGCTGCTCAACCAAACAGTTGAGCGGGACATCAAAGGGTTAATCTAGATCTGGATAAATGGGTGAATTCTTTTCCACCTTAGGGACTTAAAAGAAAAAAAATTAAAAAAAATTAAACATGAAGTATATGGTGGATTACCAGATCACCGGGTTTATTAGTGGGAATTTCTCATTGATGAAGTCTTTTTAAGGTAGATCAAGAGGAAACCAACCATTAGTGTGATGTCATTACATTATATTGATTGTTTGAAAACACATTAAAAGAGAAATAGATCAGTGAAATAAAGATTTTCTTGAATAACTGTCAATCCAATCGTGATACCAATGAGATTCCACGTTGTAGGGGAAGGTTTTCATGCTCAACGAGTCACATTAGGAGTTAAACTATCATGAGACTATTGTCAGGACATAATGACAACTAGTTTAGAGCAACGACTCGCAACGTTTTACTTAATCTACCCTTTTTGAATTTTTTTTTTTACGGCCTTACAACCCTTGATCCATGAAAAACATACTTTTCCTCTTTCTCTGAGTTTCAGCTGTATTGTCGTAACCATGAATTTCTTATTTTTCATTCAATATCCAAACTTTTTTATTTACAAATGTATTTATTTTATATTTACAGCCACAAACAATTACATTTAAAGCATGATTCGGAGAAACCTTGTCGTATCTAACTCACTGTTAGCGGGAATATCTTAAATTAATCTAAGTTTGATATATTTATTAAAATGAGGTACCTTTTTATTAAAACACATCTCTGGGAACAAGTTTCTTTATCTCTTTCCTTTTTTTTTTTTAAGACTCATTACCCAGAAACATATATATATATTTTTTGCTTCCTTGTTTATTTGTTTGTTTTGTTGTAACAGGGTGTTATAACTTGCAGGAGCTACAGAACGTTGCTGATAATATGACGGTGTAGATGTGAGCCATGCATCAGCAGGCGTTCATGCAGAGCACTGATGAATTGGAGCCCAGCAGCTGAAGATGCTGATGTGAGGAAGGCAAACTGTTGCCAGTTCTGTTATGGGCGCAAAAAGATCCATTCTGCTTTGAAGTAAGTCCCGCCTTCCTTCCGGCCATCCCTTTCTTTTTACAGGTGCCTGTAAGCGTACATCCTACTTCATGAATAATGGCTCAAGCTTCTTTCAGCTCATCTTTTTTCCACAAAACAAATTAAAGCCAATCAATTATCATAAGGTTGAATCGCTCCCCGCTTCTCAACACTTATTGTAGGACACGAGGATGTGTCCAGGTTTGGAAAATGGAAGCAGGGGTTTAATGATTTCCTTCCCCCATTAATCTTTATCAAGCTGTGGCAGAGTTCTCAGTCGTCTCTAGAGAGAAGTCAACTCCAGACAGCCGAGTGAGGAGACGGCGCTCTTCCAGGCCCATTTACACCTCCGAGTGAGGAGGTGTATTAAATCACTGAAGTGTGACCTGGACATTAAAGTGGTCAGGGGTCTTCCTGCGATGTAGAAATGACAAATGTACACCAGCTAGATTATTAGACTACCGATAGACTCTAATCCCTTTTTATTCGTAGAGTATGTGTGCACTGAAGGAGCGGAGGGGAATAAAAGTGTGAGGCGAGGTGCCGACGTTCAGTTTTCACATTTAGATGCATAAGACAATGTAGGTCAGACTAAAATACTATATTCTAACTTCCGTTGGAAAGATTATTTTTAAATTAAGAACACATATCTATGGACTGAAGAGGACTCCTATTATTCCACCACGAGGTCAACATTCGTGTTTGGTGTAGCCCGTGTTTTAAATATCTCAACAAACATTAGATGCACTGCAGTGACATTTGACTTTTTTGACTTTTATGTTCTTTATTACAATCATCAGGTTTTTAGCTTTAGGTTTAAAAAGAAAATGTAAGAATACAACTTATATAAAAAATCAGACAAACAGTTAGGATGTTATGGCCAAAAAACATTGTTTTTCATAAAAATTCTTCCCTTGGTGAGTAAAATATGAACTATTAGAGTAAAACCCAATGTGTACAATATAGATGTCATGTGCAGCAAATTTGGACTAAATCGGACCAACGGTTGAAAAATGATGGCCTGAAAACTTTTGGAAATGAAGATCCCCCTTGTGTTGGAAATGTACAACCAACCTTGCCCAAAATCAATCCAGTTCTTCCTTGTCCTTCCTAAGGCCTGTGTGGATATAAATGTGAAAACGATCCATGACATAGTTTTGAGTTATCACGTTAACACAAAGGATCTGCGGGCGACGCCGTGGCGGCGCCGATCATTCCAAAATTTCCCTGACTTTTACGGGGATGTAAATAAATCTTAAAAAAAACAGGAAAAACGACCAACCCAATGTCTGAATCTGTAATAATCAATCAACATAACCGATATTAAGCCAATTTGCTTTTATACCAGTCATTACTAAAAGAACATTTTACTCACGTGGACCAGAACCCGGTAAAATGTAATATTGCCAGTTTTCCAGTTGGATTTGCATTTCAAGCCTGAACTAAACGCGAATGCTTGCTGGATTGGAAAAATTGGCAGAACGGGAAATATTTTCTCCAAAAAGATGCTTAATATTCTGGAAGGTATGACAGGATGAAATTTCATTTCTGTTTTTTGTGTGTAAATAACTTTTTATTGATATCAAAATACATAATTCCATCTCGGGTCGATATCTTCTAGACATGCAAAGCAGAGCAAGAACTCCGTACAAGAGATGCATACCATAAACACACATGATCTTATAGTCATCCATAAAACAGATGGAAACAAAGAGCATGTACCGATTTTTTCAGTTTTCTCTCCTTAGTTGCCCTCCCCTTCTTAAAGCGTCCCTTTTCTCCTGATGAAGGATATGGAGAATCTTTTGATCTTGGGAAAAAATGAAGAGTTCAAATTCTGCAGCGAGAACCAAGGGGATCATGGGATACAATAATTTCACTGGATAAAGTCTGATCTCAGCGGTGATACTTCTTCAGAAGTTCTTAAATTTACCAGAGTCTAATCCCACAAAACCTTCCATCATATAAATATTGTGAATTATTTCAACCCAATCGTCCATCTTGAGTGCATCTGTTTTTATCCACTTCCTGGTAGTGGTGGATTAAAAAGCCGTTTCCCGCTGTTGCTCATTGATTTCTTCCCATTCCTCCTCTGAAAGCCTGATCCCAGCCTCTTTATTCCACTTCTCTTTTATATATTTATTTGTTGGTGTATTTTTGCCCGAATCTGATTCATATGCTAAAATAAACAATTTAATAATTCACAGTCTCTATCTCTTCCAAATTTATTTAAATTTTTTAAATATTTGTTCTATATATTGCCTAATTTGTATATAACTATACATATCCTGTATGTATCGAGTTTCAAATAAGAACAATAACCTTGGAAGAACTTTCTCTTTCATCGCTTTGATTTTTTCAAAGCTAAACTTGTAAATGAGATTTAATTCCATCTTTCAACATCAGATTTTATTAAGAGACTAATGGATCATAATTTAAAGATTTTTCTTGAGGCAGAATTATTTCTAGACGTACAGCAGTGAAGAGTCTATAGTCTCCGTTCAGAACACTGACTGGTCTTTAACTAGAGCGATCCAAAGTATCCTCTCGTTCTTTTGGAATGACAGAAGTGAAAAAAAAAACCTACAAGCGTTTAAATGTATTTATTTTTTTTAGCAGAAGAATCAATGGTCCTTCTCGGTTCTATATTCTTGGCTTCTTCAGCTTTGAAATCCAAGATTCTGTTTCTTCTGCTGTGAGTTCTTTTGTCAGAGCCAAAGTTTTGTCTAGAGTTACTCTTGGTAACTTTAAAAAACTCTAATAATAGATTTATTTGATATTTTTTTGTAATATGCTTGAATTAGCAGAGGAATCCCTGAATTTGTAAATATTATTTGCCAGCTGCTTTTTCAACCTATAGGTCAGCAACTTTGTAAATTGACTTACTGCCTGGTAAGATCTTTGTTTAATTTACATTAGATTTTTGTGAATCTGATGTCATTTAAATCTTTGAATCCATTTGTTTTCTTGATTTGTCTTCTCGTCCTAATTATTTTTATGTTCTTCTTCCTGTCTTTTTTTTAGATCAGATTGTAGTTTATTGAGTTTTTCTGTTTTTTTTCTACTTTAAATATGCAAATTTGGCAATTTGTTTCCCTCTAATTACAGCTTTACACGCGTCCCACGGAAAGATGGAGACAAGTCGCCGTTATAATTCTCTCTTACATATCTCTTTCTTTCATACATTCCACCTTCAAATGTCCTTTTAATACACTTGAATTTGGTCTGATAGGTCTATTGTTCCAGTATCACCTTTTTCCAGCCCGTATCGGCCCTTATTATACATCAAAAAAGTAATAAATCCTTGAATATAAGGGATTTCTCACCCCTCTTTGCCTGTGGGACTCTTTCCACACATCCATAATTCCCAACTCTGTCGTTAATCCCATGAACCTTTTACTAATTATAGATTTCTGCATCCCTCTGACAGAGCAGTCGAGTTGTGGGTCTGAGGTTTAGATTCCCTCCACATAAAACACCCAATCTGACCCTGGTGGCTGTAAATGTTGACAAAACTGCCCTGAACAAAATAAAGCAGAAATCAAAAACATTCACCGATGAACTAGTTATTAACAAGAACACTTCTTTAGGTAGGGTCTGCATTTGGACCCTAGTTAAGCCCCGATGACAAGTCAGCGCTGTAGGTTGACCCCTATCTCTGGGGGAAGTGGGCCCTCTTTGCTGCAGTTACCTTTGACTATATGTTCCCAACAGCTCCAAAAAGAAGAAAAATAAGAAGAAGAAGATCAAAGTCGTCACTCAAAGCTCTCAATTAACCGCTCCATCTACTATCCAACCCTCACCTTTGGTCATCAGCTTGGGGTAATGACCAAAAGAATGAGGTGAAGTAGCTGAAATGAGCTTCCTTCGTAGGGTGGCTGGGCCCGGCCTTAGAGATAGGGTACAGAGCTCAGAGACCCAGAGAGAGCGCAGAGTTGAGCAGCTGCTGCTTCGCATAAGAAGGAGCCGGTTGAGGAGGTTCGGGCATCTAATTAGGATGCCTCCAGGACACCTCCTTGTGGAGGTTTTTTAGGCATGTGGAACTGGGAGGAGACCCCGAGGTTGACCCAGAACACGCTGGAGGGACCCTATATCTCTTCTGGCTTTGGAAAAGGCTCATGATCCCCCAGGATGAGCTGGAGAGTGTTGCTGGGGAGAGGGAATCTCTGCAAATCCCTTATTGGGCTAATGCCACCGGGACCCGACCCTGGATAAGCGGAAGAAAATGGATGTATGGATGTATGGATGTATGGATGGGTGGATGCATGGATGTATGGATGGGTGGAGATGAGGAGATGGAGGGGGAACTCACCACAAGCATGAGCGAACTAGATGAATGCGAGGAATCGTATTTAAAAGTCAGCAGCCGATGATGATGATGATAAGTTAAGCATGAAGGTGTGCTGCTTAGATTAGACAGATGTGGATCATGGAATTAGGACAGCAGATATCAAGAGACGCCCCAGAGAGGGAAGAGGGAACTGAGGCTGATCATGTGTGACAGGTGAGAATAATGAAGTGGTATGAGCGATAACTGTGACCAGAGTGTTCAAGGGGATTGTCCTCCTCGATTAACTCTGAAGGGATCCTCATTACTTCTGACCTTTAAGGTGGGGGTAATGAGACGCGGTTAAACTAGCAGACCTCACATTTATAAATGGAGATTCATTTACGGACCCCTGAGCTTGTGTAATCCCACATCTTAGAAAGACATGCTGGGATGACTCATACAACCATTATTTGAATTAAGGATGTACCAACATGAAAAGCTCGCGTTCACACGTCACTCAAGGCAAGGCGTAAAGAAGAAACGTACCGGAGGAATAAAAAAGAGAAGCTTGTCCACCTGAGGTTTAGTGAAACTACTTGAATAAAATAGATCCCGATACAAAAATATGATTGAATGTGATCCCGATTAGACGATTCAATTAATATGCAATAAGGCAGTCCAGCTTTCCTGCACAGGAGATATAACCTACAGGACTACTTAAGAGGGAACGGCCATTCGTACGCTCACCCTCAGGAACTCGCCTTCCAAAGACCCCGACCCTGTGGCCCCTTTGGGAAGAGGTGAGATCCTCACATTACAATGAAATGAAAATCCCTCTGGTGGGATTCAAGCACCTTTTTTTTTTTTTTTTTTTAAATCCAGGCATTAAATAATTTACAACTTCCTGAAGGGAAAGAAAACTTCTGCGCCGTACAACCAAGGTTAAACTAATAAAGTGGAATAAACTTTAGCACATTAACAATGATCGGTGGTCAAAGGTGAATTCACACCTGGGTAAATATCGGCATTATGTCTTAGTCCGAGGTTGGAGTGAGCGATGTTTCTGGAGGTTTCATCAGTGACTGTACTGCAGGGGCTCATTGAATATTCCTTTTAGAACCCGGGCTGAGCACTGCCAGCTCCTGTGTATATCGTTAAGGCTCTATGTGTGAAAGTGTGTGTGTATTTGGGAAAAACACATCTGCAGTAAATCTTCCCTGAGCAAATAAATATTGAAAAAAGTTTTCGCATTATACATCACAGCCCTCATGGCATGTTGAATTAATGATACCTCGCTGAAAGCAGAGATCTCTTATCGACAATACTTGGACCCACTTGACATTGGCACCCTCATCTTTTCATCTCATTTGGTTGTAATTACATAATATGACATTAACCTAGCTGATACTTTAACCCAGAGCAACTCTCATGATGCTAAATCCATGAAAACATGTGGATTACATCTTTATCTTCCGCCTCTCTCATCCAGGACGCATCATATTAACAGAAGAGATTCTGTTTATCTGTTTACATTATCTATCAAACGGCTCAGTTTAAAAGACAAGTCCATTTATTTAAGGGTCTGTTACAAAACCACTGTTTTACACCATGTATTGAATTTTCCATTTTTCATTCATAAAATGATTTTGGCTCGTCAGCAGGTGAAGCAAACTGATACGCTTTACATGGTTTGTATCAAATCAAATCAAGTTTTCTTCCGGGGGGATCCTGAACGCCTCAAGATCCCCCTGGATGAGCTGGAGAGTGTTGCTGAGGAAAGGGACGTCAGGAATGCCCTTCTTAGCCTGCTGCCACGCCACCCGACCCCATATAAGCGGAAGAAAATGGATGGATGGATGGAAATCAAAAGGTCTCGTTTGTCTCCATACCAGCATGAATAGAAACCGCACGAATGCTCCGACGTTTTTATTTCAAAGTTTCGGTTGTGGGATTGAGTTGTACTTGATTAGGAATGTATTCACCTCCGCCAAGGGAGAAGGTTAGGTTTTCACCCGCGTTTCTTTGTTTGTCTGTCTGTCTGTGAACAAGATTACAGAAAAATAATGGACAGATTTACATAAAATGTTTAGTAGTGTCCATAATTATATCCCAGAAAAGTCAAGGTTATTATGGAATCATCGTCATCATCATCATCTTCCACCGCGTCCACGTCTCCTGAGACCGCAGATCCTTTGCGTTAGCGCAATAACTCGAAAACTGTGTCATAGACCCGTTTCAAATAGTTTTCCTCTATTATGAAATTTTAGACCTTAGTAAGTAGTTAGCAAAGTTTGGTTGTATATTTATGAAAAACATGTTTTTTCCACCATAAATTCATATTCATTGGTCCGATTCTCTCCAAATTTGGGCACACGATTAGAAAACGAGGAGATCTTTCTTGTATATGTCAATTTTTTTCTCTAACATTTCACATTTTACTCACCAATGGTCGCTTTTTTTTAAACGAAAAAAACTGTTTTCCAACATACCTCTATTACTATCATGGATCATTTTCAAACGTAATATCCCATCAGACCTTAGTGAGAGACAGAACTGCATTGATTCTGGCAAAAGGTAGGTTGTATATTTCAGACACAAGGTGGAGATTTGTCTCCAACAGTTTTTCCCGATGTCATTTCTCAACCGTTGATCTGATTCAGTACATAACTTCACATTAAATCTCAGTACATGTTTACAGGATAATGGTTTTCCTATGCGTTTTAAAAAAGTTCCACACTCCTACGGCGACATTATGAAAATGATCCTCATGTAGTACCCATGCCGGGCCTGTAGTAGGCAGTGTAGCTTTGCCAAATTAACACTGCAGAATAACAAAACGTGAATACAAATGAGATAATCCGAAATTCCTTTTGCTGTCATTCTGTCCACTTGTAGCCGAGAAATGGGGTTACGTCATCACAATATCTGAAGAAATGATGTTTTTCTGGTTTACACAGTGATATCAACAGTGTGAAGAAGTCTGAATTTTAGCGTCACAAGACACTGTTGTCTTGTGAAAGAAAAGGCCTAACCACTAGAAGGTGGCCGTTTTATACAAATGTGTTGTGTTATTACTACCTTAAACAGACCCTGAGAGTAATGAGTGTTTAATTACTACTTAAGCCCATTTCCTGATGGCTTTTATGTTCTTGTGCTTGCAGCTTTTTTTCATTTAAGATCATTTTTTGGTTAACACAGTAGAGGGTTAGCGCCGGTTTGTTTGGCCTTTTGTGGCCTGTTCCGAGTGTCTGCTCCTGTTTTTGTCTATTTGGGACCGTTTTGGAGCCTTTTGTTTTTTTTATCGGGTTTGATTCTGTTTGATGTAGCTTTTAATGGGTCATTTAAAAACGTGAGATATTCTGCAGAGCAAACGTCTGCAGTAGCTGCATAGAGTGGGAGGGAATATTTGCTTATTTTCACACATATGCAACCATCTCCAAATACTAATGAATTCTTTCTCAAATCTTCAAATTCTGCCTGTGAGCGTAAACTTAATTAAATCCATCGGCAGGGCTAAACACTAAAGACTGTTAAAAATATCTTATTTTCATTCATTTACGTGGTGTCAATCGTTATGACATTAGGTTGGAGCCGCCTAATTCACCGTGGCACCATTTTTTCCCAAGACGTTTATGTTCGTCCATAAGTTTGGGTGTGTGTCACAATGAAATGGCTTGAATGCGACAAACTACCTTTGTGAGAATCCTGTTTCTCGAGTCTATCATTGTTTGTCTTCAGTAAGTACCAAAATTGAAAAAGTCACCAACATTACTCATTGGCACCCAAAGGTGTAGAGGCTGATAACAATTGAACCCGCTGGAGGGCGAGGGAGCACATATTTGACTGGCCTGTGTAATTTACACACTGAGTGATGGAGGTTCTCAGCTATTGTGCCTCCCCCCCTTTATTTATGCATTCTTCATCTTGTGGGAAGCTGACGATGCGATGGAGAACCCAATTTACTCCAGTAATCAGATTATCACAGCATTTAATCAGTGGCAGCAGGCTGAATGTGTAAAGCTATTATGCATTTAGCTATTAGTCTAGGTTTATTGAATAAGGCTCGGCCAATTGCTGATAGCTGATTAAAAACTAGGCATACGCTGCCGTCCCAGAAGTCAAGGGTATATGCATGAAAAGCCCCCACACCCTGCGTTGTATAAGCAATCCATGGGATTGACCTCCTCAAATTATATGTGAAGTTATTTCCACAGTATCTTTTCCATGAAAAAAACTCCCCCTAGTGAGTAATATATACATTATTGGAGTAAAACATGATATGACAGATTCACATGCACCAAATTTGTTTTTTATTTGAGTGATGATCCAAAGTAGGTGAGACCGATTCCGCGGTCTTGACCTTGGCAGTGGCTCTTTCCCGTAAATTTGACGGAACATAGTATCATCTTTATAAAAACTTCTGTATAAACTATTGATGAAGTGAGTCACAGCAGAAGCAGCTGCAGCAGAATGAAGTACCTCCGTGACTTTTATTCACGTTCATATCATCAAGTCACACATTTTCACAAACAGAACTGTAAATAAGAAATTAGTTCAACATGAGACTAAGGATCCTGTGGATCTTTAAAGGTGTCCCGGAGTCTTCTGTCTGGATCTCCTCAGGAACGGGCTGTGAACCCAACATGGACACATGGAGCTCCTGATCCGTCTGATCCGTATTTACTGGATTCACGTTAATGTGGATTTAAGTTTACAATCTAAGAAACATCTTCGTCTTTTGCTGCTGATTTCTACATTTCTTTTCACTGCTGCAGAATCTGCCTGCACAAAGTTTGGTGCTGGACAGGTGGTGTTCGGGGCTTTTTTCCGCTTCTCACGAGAAACAGCTGCCTGCGGCGGCTGGAAAATACACATTATAGTTAACGAAGCAAGACCAAGTCTTTTTACATCTCCATCAGTTCTTTTTCAGTATCTACATCACATCAGGTTCTGACACTCCCATCTGCTTTGCAAAAACCTAATTTTCCCAGCTTGATTTCACCATATTTGCCCATTTCCTCTAAAGCGGCTAATCTGTCCCTCAGAACCAGCAGATCCTGCTTTAGTCACTCTCTGTCAGCACAGCTGGGGTAGAATCATTCAGGATCTGGTCACTATTAGTGCAACCTCTCACTAATACGCCATCAATGTCATCCGATGTGATAGGATATTATTGATTACCTTGCTTCAGATATATAAGAATACCTTTACTTGGTTTTAGGTGCTCTGGTTTATTTACGACTGCATTTGGTGATCAAACACCCAGGAAGAGGGAAGTGAGTTCATCATAGTGCTGAGACAGAGTAATTACACTTTAATGGACACTCTGGCCTGAGGCTTCAACACTTTTTCTCAGAATTTAGATTTTGGAATAAGTGGCCGTAAAAAACGAATTCTCTTAATAGCTTTAAGTGTCACAACATTCACCAAATGACGGACTTCACTTTCAGAATAAGATAGACATGGTTTCATAATGAAAAAAGTCCAGACGAGCCTCATGGGGGCAAGTATGGAAGTTTGTTTTTTTGCCCAGCGGAAGTCTGATGTGCAAATCATCTGTTGAATATTAAACTTGCATCATTCCTGCTTATGATGAAAGTCATTTTTATTATACCTTATACCTGCTTTAACTATATATTCAATTCATATTTATACATGCTTTGGAGATCGGACTAATCCTTTTCTTTATACTTTTCTGCACGTTAGTCTTCTATTTAAATGCATGTGTATTTTTATTTTTAATATATATATATATATATTATGGAACTATTTATCTATCTATCTATCTATCTATCTATCTATCTATCTATCTATCTATCTATCTATCTATCTATCTATCTATCTATCTATCTATCTATCTATCTATCTATCTAT
>VRLP01006539.1:0-27803 GCA_009660295.1 Lophius piscatorius
CACCAGTACTGGATAAACATACTTGAAATTAATTGGGGATTGATAGGAGAGGGAGTAAGCTGGACTTACCTCTGTTTAAATTAGACCTTGTTTATACCTGGTTTCAAAATACCTTCTGGGCGATCGGATCACGAACAGCCAGCAAGACACATCGCTATATACAAGTGCAAACGACCTCCAAGAAGCATGGGATCCGATCTATCAAACCAGTTGCTGAGATGGTCTTGGTTCGCAGTTGACCAAATATCTTCTGTAGTGTAAACGTTAATGTGTCCTGATGCTTTTCCCACAAGGACGTAACAGGAAAATCCGTCATCAGTTCTGAATGTAGAGGTTGTTTTAGTTGAAGCCCGAGACCAGTTGAAAAAGCCAGAGCTTTTCTGAAGTGCTCCAATTTTCAACTTTAGTAAGTTACAAATGAATTTGTGCTGTCAGCCTTAACAGTTGGAATAGTCCGTACATGTAAACTAGCTCTTGAAACATCTTCAAGTTGTAAGGTAGTCCATGCTAGCTAGCTAGCTAAACAAATTTGGCTCTTGACTGACGTGACAACCACGCACGACGCCCTTTCACCTTGTAGGAAAAGTGACGTAGTCAGCATAAAAATCTGAACACAAGCATTCAGCTGGACACATTTGTCGATGCATGATGGACACAGGTGTAAATAGCGATGTGTCCGTTTGTGATCCGATCGAAAAACGGACTTTAAAACCACGTCAGAACAGAGTAAGCCAAACAATGAAATGATTAAAGGGACGTTGTCCGGGCGGGTATCACTGCATAACTGAGGAACCTGTGTAGTTCTTTTGAGAAATGACCATAAAATGTGTCCTCTCTTACTATTAAGCTAATAGGCAAAATTTAGAAGACCTTCCTATTCCTATTCGTCTTCCTTATAAGGATGGTGACAAGGCTAATACAGCATGCTTACATGAGCTAACCTTGCAGGCTTAAAAAAAAAAATCAGTTATGGGTTCCGCCCACTGGTAGTCATCACGTGATGAAGGTATTTGGTTGTTTCAAAGCCACAATAACAAACGATGGCTAACCTACACTCACTACCACACACAACCACTGCAGCCTTTAAGAACTTAAACCAACCCTGTGACGCTGAAAATAACCGTGCAGCACGGAAACCTTCTCTCCACTGCAGGAGACGTCATGGTAATAACAGAGGAGCACCTCCTCCACGTCCCCCTTAAGTGGCGTCGTCAACCAGACAGGGTACATTTGCTTCAGAATGATTTAAGCACTGCAGACAGTCATTTATCTGTCATTTATCTTTCATTGGAAACTAGTAAATGGTTTGGCACAGAGTATACTGGAGCAAAACACCAAATTGAATAGTCCCTTGTCACCACAAAAACGAGGAGGGAGATATAGGAATGGGCTCCGTCCGTCATGTCCATCCGTCATAATTTCGCTAAGAAGCTAAATGAATGTCGCAATTTTTTTCTTGCAAAACTTTCCATAGAAAAACCACCAGGCACTGAGGTGCGTTTGGATGTCAGGCACTAATCGCTGCTACCAGTGGGGGTCCTTCTCAGTATTCACAGTCCGGATGGACGGATGCATGGCTAACAGCCGTTATCATTTATTATCAGGGCTTTCGGAATAAATGAATGAAACCTAATTAGTTACACGCTCTGTAATCACTTCATCAAAATAGATCACATGTTTGCCAAATTCAAAGGGGGTTTGGAAATATGAGTGAGTCGATTACCAAATAGACTTTCTAAATCTTATTTTATATGTCATACATTAACAACGTTTTTTACTGTTCATGTGTAATCCTGGCTATTAAAATAAAAAAAAGATTTAATGACAGAAAGAAAGAAAAATCTCTCTCCCACAGACAGATACTGTTCAGTACCATCATCATCATCAGAGCGCCTGATGAGCATCATCTCGGTTAATGGAAATGACTGAAGTTTCCACTCGCTGTTAATGATGTGTGCTGTCACAATGACATAATTGGGATTGGTTATTAAGGTCACAGGATTCCCAGTCAGGGCAACGCAAGATTCGGGATTCAAGAGGTTCATCGTTATGCACAAAGTGAAAAAAAACAGCAAAACATTCTTTTGTTGCTCGCTTTCCAAAGTTTTCACGAAGCTGCTGAATCTTGCATACGATTATTTCTACTTGTTGGCTGTAAAAGGACACCATATATATTATTATTTTTTATTATATATTGACCTGCACTCCAACCCAATTCATTCAGTCGGTGAATCTGTGAAAAGTAAATTTACTGAGTTTGGCGTCTGAACGCCTTTTCCCCGTGTCACTTAATGAGGCCGGTTACTCACGGTAGCGTTAGCTTCAGATGCTACGCTAGCTCTGACCTCTGAGCTCGCTGCTAAGTGCTTGGTGACGCTAAGATATTTCGGGCCTCAGGTCCACCAATGGTACCAAAACCCTTTACGCAAAATGAACCGCACAGAACAGATCTTCTATCGACAGTTATAAAAATTGAAACACTTTGTCCTCTTCTTTCCTTTTTACGGTAGGTCGTAACCAGTATGAAGGTGTAATACCGACACCTACTGTTAGAGAATGGATAAGAATAAACTTACGGACTGTGGATGTATGAGGTCATGGGTCACCACAGAGTGGGATTAATCAGCCTTAGTTTTTATTGCCTTACTCTTTCTATAATTGGTAAATCCTCCTTGGACTGTCAAGAACCGTCACTGCAATAAGGGAGAGAGATCAGTTAGTTAAACCCAAGACACCGGTGCTGATTAGACTCTTTCTTCCTGACACCGGTCCATGAACCACACTCACTGTCCTCCTCTTGGAGCTGATGTAAGCAAAGTCCACTGCCCTAAATCGGTTTGTTCTTGATTAATTTGTTTTTTTCCCCCTTAACAGTAGTCACAAATTGGATTTTGGCTCAATTTGGTTTTTGGTTTTTGTTCTGAAATAAAAAAATACTGATCAGTAAAGTGTCTTTTGTTGTGGAGATACTTTACTTAGTTCTATTTTTATGTTTTTCAGTTGCATGGTTACAAATTGATTTTTTTTGGCGTACTCTGTGAGGGAGATTTGTCTCAGGCAGGGGTTTGAGGGGCAAGAGAAAATGGAAAGAAATTTGAAAAACTTTATGTACATACATCTGTACGTGAAAAGCAACCTTGGGGTGTTGTTGGGAATTTTAAATATTTTAATTGTTTTCATTTAGAAACATTTTCATATATGTGTCCAAAACGATTCTCAAGAGGATTTCATGCGTGTTTTGAATTACTTCTAAATCTGATTCCTGCTAAGAATCTGGATAATGTTGATAAAGAAATCAAAACAGGCCTAATTTCTGAGTTGATTTTGCACTATAGTAAAAGTAGATTGGCACATTATGATATGAAATATTACCATCGACCCATGTAATGGTCAGCGGTAATATTATTGACATTATTAATCTTGAGAATAATATTATTAACTGAGTAAACGAGAGAGAAAGAGTCCTACTTCCAGCTGCTGCTGCAGCCAGAAGATACATGCCACCAGGTTTAAAAGCTTTTTATTTACACAAAACTATAAAGATGGCAAAAGAGGCTACTGAATATAAAGAATCAACTTGGCAAATTTGTAAAAAACTGTTTCTACAAACCTTTTTATCTCGACTACCAGGTCACAAGAATGTTATTTAACCAAAAGGTTGAGCTAATCTAATGACAATTTTCCATGAAATATAGAATTTCATCATGACATCATTTAAATTTTTCTTCTTTTGTTTAAAAACAAGCTTTGTCAATTAGTGTGTCTAAGATATGATATCAATAAATCCCCCACAGAAATCAAATATGCCAAGAAATAATTGTTCCCTTTATTTCTTCCACATTGTGATTTTTCCCTCCGTGCTTAAATGTATTTCAATCAGAGACGACAGAGAATGAAGAAAAAGATGAAGGATTTTTGTTACAACAGATGACGTTTGATAATTAGTCTATTAGAAAGTCTTTGACGCTCAGACTCTTTGGCTAGTTTGTGATTGTAGGGGTCTCTGCCCTGAGCAGCTGCATGGATTATCCCCCCTTTGGAGTCTGGATACTGGCGTTGGTGGCTGATGAATGAAGAGGCTGATGGATCAATGAGGACTAGGCGGAGAAGGGGAGCATGAAAGAAGTAGATGGATGGAGAGCGAGCCATCAGCTGGTGGTGATGGGCTGAGTATGAATGTGTGACATTCATCACCGTGATTGGACGGAGGAGGCTACCTGAATAATAATAATAATAGTAATAATAATAATTGAGTCTGAGCATGTGCGAAAGGTGTGGATAATAGAGTGGTTTGAGCAGCAAAAGGGGGTTGAGTGTGCAAGAAGATAGTCTTTCTGATTGAGCTTTCGATTGATCTCCATTGCAGGATTTACAAACCCTCATCCCAAAAATACCTAATTCGTATAAGAAATGGAATGCGATGTTTGGGGAATTGATAGAATTGAGCACGTCTGGTGTCTGGTGGTTTTTGTGGAAAAGCTACAGCAATGGGCTGGAAAAGAAATGTGTGAAGACTCCTGATCTGAGAGATCCTCAGGCGACACGATAGGCGGTGATGGAAACATGTCCCCTGAGAATGTTTGACTTCCCTCCCACCAGAAGCCACATGAGCTCCCGTCTCTTCCTCTGCTGGGTGTCACATTGAGCAGCTCAGTATGTCTGAGCACCAGATCGTTCTCCCCCGTGCGCCGACTGTTTACGCCGTTTCTCTTTGCCCTTTAGTTAAGTTTATGTTCGTGTCAGGTTATAATTTATTTATTTTTTTACGATCCAAACTTCCCCCCGTGAAGTGTCGTTTCGCTCTTTGAGTACACAAAATTGGCTCGCTGATTTAAAAAGCTTAATTTTAGCTTCTTTCTTTTCTTTTTTTTTTTCTTTGCCGCCTACGGAAAGCGTTTTAGCAACATCAAATCGTTGAGCTTTAATTAACACCGGCGTTCGTTGTCCTTTCATGACTTGGCTCCAGGGATAAATAAAAACTTAATAATTTCCTGTGAATCTCTTACTGCATTTTGAGAAGTCATTTGTGGCATTTTGTCATTTTTTTCCCCCTGCTCCCAGTTTTTTTCCCACGTCTTATGTGTGTCTGCTGAAATCCTTTTTCTTCCTTATTCTCTCCGTCGCTTCCCTCCTTCTGAACATTTCAGAGTTTCTGGCGGGGATTCAAGCTGCAAAGTCAAAGTATTTCTAAAAAGGTTGATGATCACACATTTTCCTCCTCTCCTCTTCAACCCCTCTTCAAAGTTGGCCGGACTACTTTTTCAGGGATATTATGATTAGGATTAAAACTGCTCCAATCATTACAGTGCCCTACTGAAGGGTTATGTATGTCCATCCTCAATCATCTTAAGCACAGCGCATATCACAAAAACTGCGCACAGAGGCTTGAACAAATTTTATGGTTATTTTAATGGTACAGTTTGCAAAATTTAGTGTTATCTCTTGGAATAAATGGAATACAGTATTCATAACTATGTTTTTTTTTTTACTGTATAATCAGCTGAGTAAGCCTTTTATATCTCCAGAGGGGGCAGGTGCTCTTCCATGGAGGCCAACATGTTTGTGGCAGGTTTATCAAGTGAGATGCGGAGTTATGGCTGCGGAAGGATCCCGAGCAAAAGAGGAGAACAGGGGTTACCGAGGTTATCTAGCAGTTGTGGTTATTCTGATTTACCTCGCATGATCACGACATGAGCCGGGATGCAACCACGAGGGAGGTTGAATAATCTGGCGATGAGGGTGGGGGGTGGAGGGTGTTGACTTGATAGGGTTCAGGTGTGCAGCCAAACAGGAAGCGGGTGTGCGAAGCAGCAACCACACATACGCGACCCCAAGGGGGAGAAGGTGAAGAGAGGAAGGCAAGAAAAAAGGAAACAAACACTGGGTGGCAGTAGAGTCAGAGCTGAGATGCGACAGAAGACGCAAAAAAGACGACTAAGAAACATTTCGACTCAATGAACCCCTGAGCAAGAAGAAGTTGAATAAGTGGAGGACGGACAAATGGAGGATCATACTTATATTAAAGCGGGAGATCGAACCTCACAGTCAAAAGAAACATGTAGACAAGTCTCTAGAAACTGTTGAGAGGGAGGCACCTGGGGAGGTTCAACTCGGCAGGCTATGGACGACCTTCTTGGGACTGCGGCGTATCTCTCCCACTGTTTAGCAATCTGTTTCCTGCCAAGTTGAATTCCCTGGGTGGACTGCACCGACCCAACCAGTTTACCTCTCTGAATAAACTCAGGTGCGGGTTTTTATATCCATTTGTTGCTGTTAGGGCTTTGTTGTTAACATAGCTGTGGCGTTTTTCTGCGCGACTGAAAACGCAAACCTTTTAAAATGAACGCATTCTTTTTAAAAAAAAATTGGAAAGTTATACCGCCATCTTCAGGCATGGAGTGAACACTACAGAGTGTTCAATTACAGATCGGTATGCATGAGGGTAATTTTCACGTTGAAGGAAGTAAAAACTCGTCCGTTTTTTTAAAAAGAACTGTTGTCATGTAAACTTGTGGAAAGACACACACTCATGAGTTTGTGTAAACCCATTTCCCACAATCCTTTTGTTCCAATGCTGTTTCATACGTCAGAACTGGGCTCATAAATGCTCCGTTGAAGGTCAAGGCTCATCTGCTTCTTTGGCCCAGACACTGATGGAGTAGTCAGGATGTGTTTCCGTCACACAAACTGAGCCGGTGGGGTCTCGGAGATAAGATGTGCTTTATTTAGTAACATCAACACCACGGTTTCGAAATCACGACGTCACCGTTGGCTCAGATTCTCTTTGGGATGGATCCTGTCCTCCTTCCTCACAGAAGGAGGACAGGATCTTTTGTATAGACTTTACAATAGCCCCTTAAGTCTCCTCAAACACGAGCCCTGAAGCTGACAGTTGAAGCAACGCATTAGCATTATGGAAAAGTTAAAAGTATAACTCTTTAAATTTTTTTGCAACAAGCTTGAAATGAGGTCATCTGAGGTAAAAAAAAACAAAAAAAAAACGTTAGCTAACGCTCAGTCAGTCCTTTTCACCTTTTGTGCATTTTAGCGGCGCATAACGATGTTTAATTTTAATTTCCCCTGCCTAAATCCTGTTGCTTTTAAATGTTTTCAGACTTGAGAAAAGTTGTTGTTGTTTTTGTTGCATAGCTAAGAGAGCTAAAAGCCTTAGATACAAAATGTAAAAGCAGGGAGGAGAGTTTTTATCTTTCCTGATTCCCTTTAATACTGATATGAACGCCTTTCTACCACCAATGCATTTCTCCCAGCATTCATTTTCCTGCATGTCTCCATGTCAGTGAATACTTTGTCTATACATATTTAGAACTTATCACAGCGCTGGCTGGTTGCTGCTCGCCGATGAATCATCTGATGCTGTATTCATGACTTCTGCCTGATTCTCTCCTCTCTCCTTTTTGCTGTAGGATCTGAAGAAGGTGCTGTCGTTCCCCCCGTACCCTGGGGAGCTTTTGCACCCGGTCGTGTATGCCTGCACGGCGGTCATGTTGCTCTGCCTGTTCGCCTCCATCATCACGTACATAGTGCACCACAGGTAAGAGGAAAGCTGTCCTTTCCAGTTTCCCATTTAACCTTCGGATATTGTCTGTAAAATCTAGAGGTGAAATATAAAAACATCTACTCTTTCAATATTAGCTTAGGATGAGCTGTACATGTTTGTGCTGTAGCCTGGATCAGACAAACTGGACAATGACCCTAGAGGTGGATTTTGAAGGTTTTATGTTGAAATGGCAGAAAGACGATGAAAAAAACGAGTTGCCTTTAAAAACCAACAAAGAAAAAGGTGATAGATAAGTTGTTGCTGGATGATGTTTTGTATTTTGTCAAATGGAGGATCACACTTTATGAAAAGGCAGTGGACCCCGAAACCTCACCGTCCTTGAAACATGAAGACCTGACTCGTGAAACAGTTGAGACTTTTGAAAATGATAGAGCCCGTGTAGTCTTCCAGGGGGATTCAACTCGGCAGGCAGGGGAATGCAACTTCGTGCAGCAAGATGTGGGAGTGCTCGCTAACACGCTGAGCAGATTTCCCTCCATGGTGGTACAATACAATTGGTTCCAGGACATCCTGGAAAGGTTCGGGTGAAGTTTGCTATAGATCATTTCCCCCCCGACCGGAGCTCCTTGCCTCATGGGGCCTTGGTGTGTCATCACTCCATTTCTCCTACCTGGGTGAATTCTCCTACCACTGAGTTGAATTCCCTGGGTGGACTGCATGGACCCAACCAGCCTAACTCTCAACGATTTTAGGAATCAGGTTTTTACCGCCTGAGTAACAGCCGCCTTAAAAACAAACTAGAGAACTAGGCCTATGCTGTTGTCCCTATCAGCAAGAGTATATCCCCCGAAAAGCCCCCGATCCGCTGCATTGTGCAAGCAATTCCTGTGATTAAATTCCTCAAATTTAAATTACAGTTATGTCCAAAAATGTTTATTTTTTTTTCTGTTAAAAGCTCCCCCTAGTGTTTAATATATGAACGTTTAGAGTAAAACAGGATATTGGATAGATCAGCTCAATTTTATTCATATTCACGGAGTTTGGACTAAATCGGACCAACAGTTGAGAAATTATAGCCAGAAAACATTCGGAGATAAAAGCGCCCTCTAGTGTTTGACATGAACTTTTCTATGAAAATGTCCCTCTTTCTCGGTGAACCCTGGACTTGCATGAACTCATTTCAAGCACCAGACCGATTCATCCACGTGACTAATGGTCTGTTTTCACAAGAGATTTAAAGAATATTCAAAATACCAACAGAAATATTCTCAGGTTTTTCAGTCCTCCTGTAACTTGTGTGATTCCGATACTTTGGACGTAAAACCGTGAAGCATGTGTTATTGTGAGGATCTGACATATCTCATAAATAGCATAGATAGGAGAGAGAAAAACACTGTGTGGTTAAACACGGTGGCATCTGGCTGATCTTCTTAGCTTCAGCTGTTGTTGTTATTAAAGCAGGTTAAAGCCCTCCTGATGTATTTTCCTAACTCGCCAGTTCATCATCTGTTGGTCTAAAAGGTCATCAGTCACTTTATTATGTGCCTGAAATTAATGTCACATTATTGCGAAAGCTCTCCCTCAGTTTTAATATAAAGGAGTAATGTACCAATTGACTTATTTGAAGATTAACTGGGGTATTTTTTTGATGAATGTTTTCTCGTCCTGACTGTGACCACAGCAGAGAATTCCAGAAACTGTTGCAACATTTGCAGTTTGCATATCCATCTGTGTCACCAGGGAGGGAGAAAGGGTGGGTCCTTCTGCAGGCAGACAGCAGCATCACTTACTGGTGTCTAGCACCGCAGCACTGAATGAATATAAAACGGTATTTTCTATTTTGTGCTGATTTATCGGCTTAAAAATCTCACCCTTCGAACCGTGTGGTCCGAAAAACCAAGGCATGTGAATAACACAGCAATGTCTTGTCTTGTCTACCCATGCAGTGGGTAGCACTGATGTCAGAAGGTTCCGGGTTCAAATCCACCTCTGGCCTTTGTGTGTCGTCAAGTTCCCACTGTGTTTGCCTGAGTTTTTTTTTTCCAGGTTCTCAGGTTTCATCCAACAGTCCAAAAACTTACGATATATGTGACTTAGTGACTCTGACTTACCCGTCGGTGTGATTGTGAGGGTGAATGTTGGTCTGTTTCCATGTGTGATGGATGGATGAATGGATGGATGGATGGAGGGATGGATGGATGGATGGATGGACGGAAGGACGGACGGACGGACGGATGGATGCATGGAAGAAAGGATGGATTTTATGCCAAATTGACACCATAATCTCCTTTGGAGTCCAAACCCAGTTGGTGGTGGTGGCTGATGAAGCTGATCAGGCTTGTAAAATGAGGAAAACAGTGAATCCACAAAGAATGGGAGTTCAATGGAAATGCAGAGGTTTCCTTACGTCATACTAGGTTTCACTCAAGTAAATATAACGGCGTGATTGTTACTCACGTCACTAACAGAAACAAATCCAAAGAGTTTTCTTTTTGCAATTTCCGTCCGTCGTCAACCATGACACATCCACATGTTGCTGTTTCTGGGTTTACAACATTATCCAGAGGTGTCCACTTAAAGATACGATAAACGTATCCCTCAAATTCTGCATTAGACCGTCCGGAGAATCTGAGCCGTCTCAGCGTCAAGCGGTTTTTCAACTTGCGCCTCTCAGGTCTTTTGTATCGCCTTGTGAACATCTCTTTGTAGCATTTAGGGACATATGACGCGCTTATCGTAAAAGGTTTTATTCTTTGCATTTTAAAACACATTCACCTACACCGATCAGCCATACTATTGAAACCAACTGTTTTTTGACACCTGCCTATCAAAGCCGGCGTTTTCGGCAATTTGTGCTCCAGTGGCTTTTCCGACCCCACATCAGACAAAACAGTCTTTGCAACTCACACCAAAATCAAAATGCAATCAACTTTATTTGTAGTGTACCAATTAACAACAAATGTTCTCTCAAGGCGCTTTTGAAACAAAATAGGTCTCAACTCTACTCTTGATTCTTTATTCTACAGAGACCCATTATCAGCTAATCGGTTACTGATTTATTTAACAGCAAACTTGTTTCTATCACCTACATTTTACATTTCACGTGTTTGTGACGCATCACAAATTCAGGACAAAACACGCGTCCAGAGTCAAAGTTTAGTGCCAAGTGAACTGATAAATGACAGGGTTTTTTGTTGCCTCTGTTTCATCTTTCTTATTAAGCTTCGTTCTGCGTTTTCAGCTGCAACATTTCAACCGCAGACTTTTATTGATTTTCAATTATCGTTCATTTCCACCTCCAACCGAGAGCATGACTGGGTTTGTTGTTTGCAAAATTACAAATTGCATTTATTATAGGAGTGCCAATTATAAAATTTAATATATCACATTTTTATTTATAGGAATTATGGACGACAAAATTTTTTTCAAGGAAACATTAAAAAAATAAGAAATAAATGTAACATACCCCCTGCAGTACCCCAGACCACCCCTAGAGGCATCTAAGGAAAAGAGATGCCATGGTAGACCATTATTTGTTAGATGGTTAGATAGTTATGGTCTGCACAAAGTTAGACTTTAACAGGAAAGTGGGTATCTGTGTCCTTGGACATTGGACAACAACACAGGGAAGAAAAAAAAACACAGGAGAATCTAGCGCATTCTTCAAAAAGCAGTAAAAACATTGCACCACTAATTTTAGATCAAGTTTAGTTGGTCAATGGTTCCCTCCCTTTCTGCTGCCTTAAGGAAGCCAGGCACCTACAAACGCTCCTCACCGCAGCTCTTTTCAAAACACAGATGAACGCTTCAAACAACGCGCAAACGTCAACGCCGTCTCCCCGACATGAACGCTGACACTTGTGCCGCACTGTGCACCGCTCGGTGCCAGAGCTCATTAATTCCACTCCCAACTAGAGGGAGAACAAGCCCATATTTAAGATATAAAGCCGGAGCGTGCGTCTGTCACACACAGGGGCGGGTTAGAGGCTTTTTCTAACAACTGTTCTCACATTAACAGCATCATCCTCCCCCCACACCTTCCTCCAGGCGCTCCCCGGCACTGAAACATAGCTGCTTAAGAATACTCGGGTTGTGTAGTAACACTCCAGTCTGACTGACAGTTTCCTCGCCGCGAAGCACAGGGACCGGGTTAAATGCTGTCTGTTTTTTTGTTTTTTTGAACAGGATTAACAAAATGACTACACAACCTATTTCAAGGATTTCTTTTTCTTGCTAGAAAGTCGAGGGGTGTGTGGCAAAATCTGGAAATTTGGAGAATGCAAGAATGAGGTCGTCATTTTATGAGAATAAACTCCTAATTTTTACGATAAAAAGGTTGTTATTTTAGAGAATAAAGCTGTACTTTTTTATTTTATCTTAAAATCTTAAGATTATAAGACAATAAGGTCTTCATTTAATGACAATAAAATCATAATTTAAAGGGAATACATTTGTAACTTTTTTTTTTTTTTTTAAACCAGAATTTTATGGGAATGAAGTTGTAATTTTATAGGAATACAGTTTGAACTTTATGAGAATAAAGCGGTCATTTTATTAGAATAAAAATCCAAATATTATGGGAATAAAGTAATAATTTCATATGAATAAAATTGTAAATTATGAGAACAAAATCTGGATTTTATGAGAAGAAAAATCTTAATTTGAAGTTGAGACAATTAATTCATAATTTTATGAGAATGAAGAAATAATTTTACGAAAATAAAGTCAGAATTTCATGAGAATACATTTCTAATTTGATGAGAATAAAATCGGAAATTTATAAGCATAAAGGTTTGATTTTAAGGGAATAAAGTGGTAATTTAATGACAATAAAGTCATAATTTTAAGGATTACATTAATAGTTTTATGATTTTAAGGTCCTAATTTTATGGGAAGGAAGTTGATACTTTATGAGAATAATAGACGGATATTTCTGGGAATAAAATCAAAATTCGAGGCTAAGCGTTAGAGGGGAAATGTCGATCAGGACTCTGAAAATGCTGGGTATGTGCCCCAGAAAAAACTAGACCCTTGGATAAGGGTCTTTTTTTGGAGCCGGAAACTTTATTCTTTTACAAAGAAGACTTAATTGTCAAAATATTACAACTTTGCTCCCAAAATGTCAAATTATAATTATTTATAATTTTTAAATGTTTTTTTTATTCCTTCTTGTTTTTTTTTATAATATTTTTTTGAACTTCTTTTGTCAAATATACCAACATAATGTTCTTGGAGGTCATATTAAAGTGGAGGACTCTTTTCTAAAATCCCTTTGTGTAAAACTTTGTGTGATGAATCAGAAGCACTGCTGTGATTTTAAAAGACATTTACAGACATTAAGCAATATTGATTCTAACCAGCATTTAATTTTAATTATTTATTTTGATTAACCTTCATTATACCTTTACCATGGTACCTGTTCGAACCTACGAGAACATCCTTCCATGGAGGTCAGGAGCAACCAGATTTCAGAACTCTGGACAAGCGTGAGGATCTGAGTGACCTTTACAAGGGGTCAAATAGTGATGACTAGACGATTGGAACTACAGGGTGTTCCTGGTCTCCAGAGGTTAGATCCTCCAGAAGTCGTCCAAGGAACGACAGCTGGTGAATCTGAAGTGAGGTCATGAAAGCCCAAGGCTCACTGGTCCAATCTTACAGAAGAGCTGCTGTAGCACAAAAAAGAGGAATGATCCCAGACTCCTTGAATAGTCTGAGTTTTCACATATCATCTGTTGCAGTAGAATAGTCATCTTCATCTCCTTCATTTGTCCGTCCTCACTGAAATATCTCCATCATAATAAGCAGGAAACCACTTCCATTTCTTCTTTCACAGCCCTGGTAGACGAGGTTCACGCGACATGTTTGGAACGTGTGTCCCACCAACGGAGGGGCCCAGCTGAAACTACCCATTATATAATGTCATATTATACAGTCCATGGCTTTATTGTCCCTCACAATTGGCTCAGCAGCAGGTCCTGGACGCGAGAGCACATGCGGAACATTCGCGCACACACTCACACACACACACACACACTAGGAGATGCGGCTCTGGAGGGTTGCTAGGTTAATGTACTTGACCCAATGAAAGCCCAAAGCAGAACCTATGAAAACTTCCTTCCTGGGAGGCGAGGAAGGGCTTGATTTATGACCTCAGTGCTGGATGGAGCTCAGCAGAAGCATCAACAACAGCAGCTTTGAGTCTCCCTCCCCTTAGACAGAACAGCGAGGCCGGCCCGAGACACGCATCATAGCTCACCGCTGAGCCGCTGCTTCATCTACAGTTGACTCACGTGCCGCCGGGGCTCCGCTCCTCCATTTTAGGGAGCGCGGATTTTCAGCAGAGGATTAAATAATTTCACATGGTGACGGTCACTGTGTGGATGAAAAGGCGGGAGCTGACGCGGCAAACTAATTAAAAGAATTAATGGTCTATTAGTTCATTTGCTATGACTGATATTCTACTATTGTTTGACCTATTTAGCAATTCTCCAGCAGCTGGAAGGAAATGGTGAATTGGGTTAAGTGCCTGCCAACCTCCATGCAACCCACAGCTGATGCCATATTTCATAAAGTGGATATGAGTGAATAGTTTCACATTGTGAAAAAATTCAATCGGACCAGCCGACTGGAAGCAATCTCTTTTTATTTCATCATTAAACCGGCCTATTCCTGTTTGTTTGCACAAACCACTATTAGTGCCATTATGTGTGAAAGAGCTTCATGCTTTATAAAACATCGGCCGGCATCTGTGAATAGGTCTTTCCCTGAGGTCCATTTTATGAGAATAAAATCAGAATTCTATGAGACTAAAGTCTTCACTTGAACGGAATGAAGTTGTTATTTGATGAGAATGCGGACATAATTTATTGGGAATAAAATCACAATTTTTACGGGAAAAAAAGTCAGAATTTTGTTAGAATATAGTAGAAATTTTATGAGAATATAATCAGAATTCTATGAGAATATAAAGTCTTTATTTTAAGGGAATAAAGTTATAATTGTATGAGAATTAAGTCATAATTTTATGAGAATAAAGTCATAATTTTATGAGAATAAAGTCATAATTTTATGAGAATAAAGTCATAATTTATTCAGATTAAATCTGAATTTGATGAGAATATATAGTAATTTTAAGGGAATTAAGTTGTGTTTTTCTGAGAATTAAGTCATTTTAGGTTAAGCTTTTGAGGGGCAATGTTCATAAAGTGTCCAATCAGGAACCTTGAGCATCTGGTCAAGCTAGTCTTGTGTAAAGATTTGACAAACAAAGAAATATTAACGTCAGAATAATCAGGACTTTGAAAATGTGGTGTAAGACTCTGGGTCTGTTTCCAAGAAAAATCCAACTATTGGAGAAAACAAACCTCTTTCTTTGGAGCCGGAAACTTTATTATCGTAAAATAGGACCATCAATATAAAATTATACCTTTTTATCAACTAACAATTTAAATTGTCTCTACGTTGTTTCATGCATTTATGATTTTAATATCCGTATCTCAGTTTGACTTTTTTGAAAAGAAGCATATCTTAAATCTAATCCTTTCAAAATCCCTTTAATTCGTTACTTAAAGATTTTGATCATCCGGAATATCAGGGCATAATCTCACTCTCCACATAAATATGACAACGCCTGTAATCGCAGCGCGGCACGATCTCTATCGCAATCTTTAACACGAGGCTCCAATTTTTAGTAGAAGGAAAACGCGGCTTCACTGGTGGACGAAATGTTTTGGTGCTTAAAATAGGTTTACTCGAGGAATATTCCTCTCCTTCTCCTCACAGAAGGAGAGGAATATTTGAATGAAATGGTTGATTTTGTATATATAAGCAGGAAATATGGACAGGTGTACGGATCTGAGTGACAAGGACCAAACAACCGGGTCAGAGTATCTCCAGAACTGCAGTTCTTGTCGGGCGTTCCTGGTCTGCAGAGGTTCCTTCCAAAGGTTGTTTAAATATTCCATGAGCCAGAGATGGTCTCATGGGCGCCTACGACCTTTGATGCAGGTTGTGAGCGAAGGTGAAACCCGTGTTGTCTGATCTCACAGAGAAGCTACTGTAGCACACACGTCTGAAAAGTTCATGCTGGTTCTGATAGAAAGGCGTCAGAACACACAGAAGATCACGGAACCTACCCGATAGTAAGGCAGGTGATTTTAATGTTATGGCTCATCCGTGTCCTAATATTAGAAACATTGTAACCCCTTTACATTAAGATTCCCCTCATTAAGGATTTAAAAAATGATTTGTATGTAGTTCACCGGTGAAGTTGTAGAGATGAGGCCAGTGGTTTTAATATTATGGCTGATCAATGCCAGAATATCAGAGACCTGATGCTTGCCAAAAAGGTGAGCACACTTAGCTGTACTGCTAGTTTGATGTTGCTAAATACTGACCCACATTGATAAATTGAGATCTATGTTATAAGCTGTTCATAAATAGCTTATAAAGTGTAATAGCCTGATGATAAACCATTCATAAATCCTTCATAAAGATAGTCTTATAGTGAAGTGGTACCGAAAAATTACCAATCCTCATGATATGTGTGCAAAGTAAAAGTGAGCATGTCTGTCGGAAAGTCAACATTTGCAAGGAAAAAGTATAATTGTATGTATATTATAATTTAAGGAGCCCCAGAGGAAAAAAAGCAAATCAATCCAAGGAGGCAGATTAAAATAAGCCTGCTGAAGAAGAGAGTCTACATATTCCAGCAGCCTTTAAGCTAGATCTGTCTGCTGTTTCATTACAATCATACTAATGAAACATTGTTTTTAATGGATATAAACATCAACAGTTTAAAGAACGTTCCCCTAAATCCTATAAACACAACAAACGTCACATGACATTCAAAGACTGCTGGAGAGAATTCAAAGAAATTTCACACTATCTCTGTAGGAGCCCTAAAGATTTGACAATTTCAGTTTGCTTATTTTGCATTTTTTGAACACTCGCTTCTTCACCTATTTTCCACACTCCCTGTTGCTCTGTACAGTTGACCCCTACTACACCTTCTCCACCTTCTCTCCGCCTCTACTCCTTCATCCTCACCATCCCACCTGCCTCCCTTTCCTTCACACACATGTATTCTGTCTTGCTTTGACCGACTTTCATTCCTCTTCTCTCCACCTCTCCGGGTTCTCCTCCACCTGCTCCTTGCTCTCACTACAGATCACAATGTCGACATTATAGTCCACAGAAACTGCTGACTGACCCGATATATCAGCCTCTCCATCAGCAAACAAGAAGGGGCTCAGAGATGACCCTTGATGCAGTCCCTCCTCCACCTCAAACCTATCCATCACTCCTACTGCACACCTGACCACTGTCATACATGTCCTCCACCACTCTAACATACTTCTCTGTCAGTCCACACATCCTCATGAAATAACACAATTCCTCCCGAGGCACTCCTTCTTAAACTTCCTCTAAATCCATTAAGATGCGTATTATGGTATGCGTGTTCCGCATATTATTTTACATCGCTTTTATGCTAGATGTCCGTCTTGACACCACCCTCGCCATTGTTCAGGGTTCGGGACCGACAACAGCAGCACACTGGCTTGTGACTTCTCAGTGGCGGGGTTTGGAATCCACAGTCTGTGAATTAGATTTCATTTTCAAAGTTGAGGCACAGTTAAAATGTTTATGTGAAATGTGTCATTCCTTCAGCACATGTCTCGGCAGTGAGATATATAATACCTTGTCGTCGTAACTCACCCTCTCTGAGCAGTGTTGTTAATCTATGCCGCAGCAGCGAGGTAAGAGAACGGAGTAATTCATGTGGGCCTTGTAAATGCCTGCCTCAGAGCGTACTTGTCGTGACTGATGACCAATGTACCTGTAAAATCTTAAGCAGATTTTACTTTACGATGGATCACCGGGCCCTCCGTGAGGTATGTTCTGTGCCTGCTAATGTGATTCTTGATCTTCTTTTGCAGTGCAATCCGCATCAGTCGGAAGGGATGGCATATGCTTCTCAACTTCTGCTTCCACACGGCGCTGACCTTTGCTGTGTTTGCCGGCGGCATCAATCGAATCAAATACCCCATCATCTGTCAAGCTGTAAGTGCATTCCCTTTTCATTCAGCCCAATGTCAAAGCTTCTCAGAAAATTGATTATCAGGTCAACACCTGATAATACACTCTGCTTTATGTGTCTGTCGTGCTTCGGCTGCAGGTATAGTCTGGTCACACTTTAAGGTGTGCTGCGACCGAGCGGCCCTGATGATACAGGCTGTTCCATCATCTTTGAACCCCCCCTGGGTCTCGCTGTCTTTCTGCGTCCACCTGTGGTTACACCGTTTTTTTTGCGAGCCTTTTGAAATGCGTAGAATATTTTTCTAATCATGAAAATTCATTAGAAAGATGTTTTTCCATGGAAGTTTAACCTCATAGCAATTTCAAGACGGCATCCCGGGCTTCAGGTATGAATTAATTCAGCGTCGGGCGGCACGGTGCCGCAGTGGGTGGCACCGTCGGCTCACAGCAAGAAGGTTCCGGGTTTAAATCCACGCCTGACCACCTCTGGGATCTTTCTGTGTGGAGGTTTTATGTTCAACACATGTTTGCGTGGGTTCTCTCCCGATAATACAGCTTCCATTGAGAGTTCCAAAACATGCTATATAGGTGAGTCGACTCTTAATTGCCTGTAGATGTGAATGTGAGGATGAATAGTTTTCCTTCTCAGGGTTTTTGGTCCTGTGAAGGAACTGGTGAAATTGTCAAGGGGGTTCCCTGCCTCTCGTCTGGTCCTGAGAAAGGTTCCAGCGCTCATGCGGCCCTTGTCCAGGATAAGCTTTTATTGAAAACTTGGCCTGTGCTCATAGGTTATGTCTGAAAAAGGTTGTTTTTTTTTCGTAAAAAGTTCATCTTATTGAGTAAAATATCAACTTTTAGAGTAAAATGCGATATATGCAATATAAATCACCTCAAGGTGATTAATATGCACCAAATTCGGACTAAATTGGACCAACGGTTGAGAGATTATGTCCCAAAAACTTTTGGAGATAAAGCTCCACATAGTCTCAGAAATATACAACCGATATTTCCCAAAAATAAAGTCAGTTCTTCCTCACACTTAGGTCCATGTGGGTAGAGGACTTGAATACGAACCATGAAATAGTTTTTGACTTATTGTGTTAACATAAAGGATCAGCAGACGTAGTGGCAGCGATGAAGATTCCACAAAATCCCCGACTTTCCGGGGATATAAACGAATGAATGAATATCTTGGCCATTTTGGTACTCTGAGAGTATTTTGTCACTTGACCTGAAATATTCTAAGAAACTTCAGGATAAACTGCAATGACTTTCATGATCCCAGCATGTCAAGTTCTTACTTATCTTGTGTAATATCTCGCATCTCAAAAATATAATTTGCAACCCCTTGCTAGGAATGTGAATCCAATGAACCGTGTAACTGTACATGAATAATATTCATGAAAACCCTCAATTTGTCACATTACAGTGATGGACAGTAACAGTAAATGCATTTACCAAGTACAATACTTAAGTACAAGTTTGAGGTGTTTGTATTTTACTCAGTTATTTCCTGTTTATGCTACCTGGCGTATATAAATGTTCTACTTTCTACTCTACTAGATTTGTCTGACACCTTTAGTTACTAGTTACTTTTACCATTTTGCCTAACTTTCTTGGCACGTGAATGCCAGCTATCTCACTAACGAACGGCATGAAGTAGTTAGATTACCTCGACCTTTAACATCTACTGCTGTAACATAGTCCGCAGTGGTATTAATCAGCTACATGACGCTAAAACACAGAAAAGCCACCCTGAGTACTTTTACGTGGTAATTTTAGGCACAATTTCCTAATAATTCTGACATTCGTTTATTTAAATAAGTTTTGAATGCAGGGCTTTTACTTGTAATCCAATTACCTTATCCACCTCTGCGTATAGCCGGCAACAGCGGCTGCCTCAGGAAGAAAGCCCCACGGTGATCGCAGCTTCTTAATCGTATTTTTCTCCGCCACGGAGGATCCGTTAATGTCAAGTACACCTGTCTGTTAGCAGGATTACTCTAAAACTGGTTCAAAATCAATCATGAGGGTCCAGATTAGTCTGTGAGCGGAACGAGATGTTTAACAAAGACTGTGGAACCGGTAGGTGGACGGCATGGAGCCGGTAGGGTGGATGGATGGATGGATGGATGGATGGATGGATGGATGGATGGATAGATAGATAGATAGATAGACAGACTATCTTCCCCTAACTTCCGGGTCATGTGACTTTGAATAAAAAGTTAATCAACAACAGGAAAACAACAAAAAAACTTAATATTGACCCCAACATGCACAGTACCCACCCAAAGCTGCAGTAAACAAGGTGTGCTATGCCTGCGTCAGAAAACCTTTCACCACCTTCGCGCATACTGACTTCAGTTGTCGCCATGGCAACGTGTACACAAAGGTCAGAACGTCAGATATAAAAGTTATTTGTTTTAGCTTTGGTTACTTAAGAGATTTCTTAAGCAATCACAATAAACCTTGTTGTGGTTGCGTGCATGTTAAGGTCATAATATGTTTATTTGTCGTCTTCCCGATGTTGATTAACGTTTTTATCTCAGTCACATGAACACATGACCCGGAAGCTAAACGAAGCTCACAAGGCAGATAGAAATATCATGAAATGGTCGTGTATTATATCTCTTTTATTCAATAAATGAGGCATGAAAGCATGTCTGCGATGCAACCCTTGGAAGTGTCTTTTATGACTTCAGTTATGTTCCGGTTTTTGCAAATTGATGAAGATGTTTTCTTTATTTGCTCGTGTTTAATCTCTTTTTCTTGTGTTTTCTTAAGTTGCAGTGCGTTCGAGTTCCATGATTGGACTTGCGCCAATCCTGCAGACGTTTATGTCCATTGCTTTGTTCATTGTCTTAATTTGTGTTTGCCAGAGAGTTAGAAAAGAGGCAAAATCCTCAGAGATTAGACTTTTGTGTGAGAGGTGGTGCATCTCGTGAAACACTCCTCTAAACAAAACAACATGTGGGTGTTCATGCTAATTTTAGCCCCTCTGGGTGTTCCTGCAAACAAAGATCCTATTAATTTGAAATCCAGCGTTGTTTTCTGTTTTGTTGGAGGTCACCTTCTGTGAGACTTTTTCCACATTTCGTAAACAATAAAAACATTTTGATGTTAATTGAGTCTGCAGCACAGAGGTTCTCTTTCATCTATGGGTAACCAGTTTGAGGTCTACCCAGCATCCACCAGGAGCTTAGTGGAGCATCATAACTGTGAGTTGTGGGATCAGAAACATCAAATCCTGATTGAGGATGGAAATCATGTTCGTGGGCTCATCTTCTATCATGTCTGAAACACGTTGTATCGGCAAAACATTTTCTTTAAATGCTTTTCCTGTTCAGGGTCACGGGGGAGGGGCTGGAGCCTACCCCAGCTGGCATTGAGCGAGAAGCGGGGTACACCATTGACAAGTCACCAGCTTATCAGGAAAAACAACTCATGCTCACATTCACACCTTCATCCTGTTTTCCAGAACGATTTCTCAGACATGTGCACTGAAAAAAACCCAATGAACATCTCCGCTACTTTTCTATTTTTTGGGGGGTTGATTTATGAGACATTGAAATCAATTGATACAGTTCAATAAAGTTTTGAATTTAAATCTTACACGTTTGTGAGATTATGTGTCAGATGTTAAGATGGGATCACCGAGGCCTCGGCTGTCGTCTCCTCAACCGCAAAGCATATACCAGAAAAGTCCCCTATCTCCTGCGTTGTACAAGCAATCCCCTGATTTTCTGTTAAGTCTGGGAAACTGTGTTTTTTGTGGAGAAAAAGAAAAAAAAAGCTCACAAAAATGCGTAGAATGTGATATTTACAAGATAGATTTCCTCGAGTCGATTCGTAGGCAACAAAATTTGCACTAAATCCGACCAACGGTTGGGAAGTTATGTCCAGAATACTGTGTTTTTGTAATAAGCTCCCCCTATAGAGTAAAATAGGACACGCATACATGTCGATGACAATGACGTGTTCGGGGATATAATGATTGTTCGTCCACCTTGACCTCGGTACAACCTTGCATTTGGTGGAAGGTTGATCACAAGCTGTTTTCCGGTTTTCTACGAAAACACTTTAATTCTTAATTACCCAATGCTTGGTTTTTGATTTTTGATTTGTTTCTTCGGGTCTGAATTAATTGTTTAAAACACAAAGTCACAGAAAAAATACCAACAAACAGATCAAGATAGCAGAAGACCATCAACCCCGATGTTTGGAAAGCTGAAATGAGTAAGATGTGAAGCTCCTCTGATGTACTTTCAACAATCAGAGAGATAATAGTTTTTGATGAAAGGGATAAATTGCTGACTGTGACAAAATTGTTTAGTTGATCAAGTAGCTCTGAAATTCTAGCAAAAAAAAAAACTCCACAAATCTGGTTTAAATTGTAGTTTCAAACAGAACTAGGAGTAAAATTGACACAATAATTAAAACAAGTGAAATTCTCTTACACCGCTTGGTAAGAAAGGATATCCTCTCTGGCAAAACACCAGCTTCAGTATCTGGATTTAATAGATCTGATACCAACGTTGTGAATAAAGATATTTCAATCAGGAGAGAAAGAGAGTGACACAACACACCGACATTGCAATTCGGACAGGTTTAATTCAGATAGTAGAAAAGTGTCCCATGTTAACCCACCTAGTGTGATGTAGGCTAGATGTCGCCGGCTGATATGTATTGATGCCCCTCAGTCTGAGGTGGGCGATTGACACAGGGTGTGTTAAAGGTGTGAAATTACTATGGCCCAGGTGTGCAAGGAGATAGTCTCCTTGTCTGAAATTTCCATTTGGTCCAGTGGATCTGGTTTGCAGGTGGTTCTGTTCATGTTGTGAGTTTGGAAACAGCAGCTGGAGTGGAGAGTCCTCTACTGTCAGCCCACCTCACGGGGAGGAGGATGGAGATCTACTGTGTGAATGTATGAGATTGATGTCGACCACTTTTCTGCTTTTCCCTCACAGATTCAACAGCCCTCACTCTGATTTCCATCAGATTCATTCCTTTTTCTCTTCTGCGGCATCTTTGGGACGCAGCTTTCTCTTCTGCTGTCACAAGCAATTTAGGCGGCGCCTCATTCCAGTGTGTGAAGCATCCACCTCCACGCACTGAGATGCAGTGTGTCATATTTTATGCCAGCCAACTTTTGTCTGATCGGCGGCGCTTCAGACAGGAACGTCTGTGAGAAGTCACCACTGGTGTCACTGGTGTATCTGACGAAAAACTGGTTCCATGAAACCCCGTTTCCCTCAATCACCCGCTCTCCAGTTTTTATTTTTACTAACTTCTTCACTCTGGCGGTCGTCTCTAAAGTCATACTCTACAAAAATCCTCACCACCATGGTGAGATCATACAACAGGGATGCGTCCTTTTCCTTCCGTTTATTCATTGTGCGTCATGTTGCCAGCAGGCCAGTCAAGGTGTTCAAGACATCCCTCTCCCCAGCAACACTCTCCAGCTCATCCTGCTGGAACATGATGTGTTCCCGGACTAGGTTAGACATGTAGTTCCTAGAGCAAACTCTGGGTCTACACTGGGGTCTCCTCTGCCCGGAAAACCTGCAAAGGGAGGCGTCCTTAGCAGTTCCCCGAACTTCTTCCAATGGGCTCCTTTCACCACGAGGGAACACCTCCCTCTGGAGTTCCACCTCCTCTGTAGGCATGAGCCCCGCCACCCTAAGAAAGAAGCTCCTTTCTGCTGCTTGCATCCACATCTTCATTCTTGGAGTCACCACCCAGAGCTCAAGACTATAAGTGAAGGTTAGAATGTTGATCAGATCCTAAATTCAGAGCTTTGAATTATAACTCACGACGGACCGACACGGCGCCATCATCACTGCAGGTGCCGTACCAAACTGTCCTGCACATTCCCCATCACTCAGTCCCAAGACACCTACAGTTATTTGCATAAGGCAAGAACTCAATCCCAACCTAAAAGGGGCAATCCACTGTTTTTCTCCACCCATTATATCATTATCCTTAAAATCAAGGCACATGATAGTTTGAAAGCCTACTCCTAGAATTTGTAATCACATTGGAATCATTATCAGTTCGATAATTAATCCAGAACAATATTACACTCCATTCATGGTGCTTTTTCTTCAGGGTTGTAGAAGACGGTTTTAGACATATACATTTTTGTCCGTCAACTAAATCGGCATCTAGAGTTCGATCTTTGTTTTAATCTCTACAATATTATTTGTCATCTCACAGTTCTGAATTTTTCCATGAGCCCAAATGATGAAGAAAAGAACTCTTCTTGTACTGACTTAAAGTGGTGTGACGTATGCCGAATATTATGACGATGTCATCAATCAATCAAAGAAGTTAGAAGCAGGAATCTTCATCCTACATATACCACAATGATAAAGAAGGGGTTAAACAAAAAAGGACTGGATCCAAATGATGATGCGGATCACGCACAGATTTTCATTAAAATGTGACAAGTAAATGCAAAATAATAATTTAAAAAATGACTTCTCCGCAGAGCTAATAAAATTCATTTATTCATATGTTTTCCTCTGCAAGATGAGCCAATGTTAATAATTCATTTATAAATTATTCCTTCATTACAATAAATAATCAGTCGCAGCTGTAAAATTTTAATCAACAGTTAAAGAGCTCATTTTAGTCTAAATATTCTCCATTTTTCAGACTGCAAACTGTTGAATTATTCAGACTCAGGTGAATTAAACATTCAGATAAAGAAAACCTTTTAACCTCTTCTGCTAATTGGTTATTTTAAGTTCAGCCTCGCCTGAAATACATGCCGAAATAAAACATAGCTCCACAACTGTCAGGTGTATTTGCATAACCTTGATGTCTGTTGACAGGTAAGACCTACTATTATTTATTCTCAGTGTCAGTGATATTGTACCTGTTACTATGTTTGGCTAATCTGTGATTAAACACAATAAATACTAATATTTGTATTTATTTGAATAGAAAAGGCGGTAACTTTATATCACGGTAACACCAAAAACCCAAATCGTCGAGGAATTTTCTCTTTGATGACTAAATATCATAAAGTTCATGTTATTTTACACAGTTTTTGTGGGAAAGGTACAGGAGGACTCTCAATTTGACACAGCTGGTTAACCAATGGATGCAAAATGTGCCAAAAAATAGGATTTTTGAGCACAGAGGCAGGTTTTGTCTGCAAAATACCACCTATATCCTCTAGGTAAAAAAAGATCTCTGAGCTTTCTCTCTCTCACTCTCTCCCTCCCTCTCTCTCACTGACCCTTCACCTTGAGAGAGTAAGGGTTATCGAAGAGAACACTGATTTCCCATGTTCCTCTTTGACTGTGAGTGATGAGTTTTAAACATCTTCTTCTGTGGTGACGGATACCAGAGGACCACCGGTCCGCGTGATCGCCCGACACTCACCTGCAGATGATGGATGGAGTAAGAGACTGATCAATGCCATGTAACTCAGTGGGCACAGTTCCTGCTCTTCATCTTATTTAACATTTGTTCATTTATCTAAATTTATCCTGGGGCCCTTGTGGATGTTTCTCCCCCTTCACTCAGTAGCTCAGGACTTAACTCGCAGCGGAGGTACGTCTGCTGCTCCTCTGGGATCCATGAAAGCCCCAGAAGGCATCATTTTGGGTAATTAAAGGCCTGCTTGAGGATATGCAGGCAAACACTTGTGTATGCTGCGGGTGCTGAGCCCCTCCACCTCCCCTCCAATAATCCCAAATCCCTTCTATACACACTCCTCCTTCCTCCCTGGAGGAACCATACACACATACTCCACTTCCATCTAAAGGACCTTCAAGGAACTCTGAAACTAGTTTGCCAGCACAAAGGCCCCACCCAGCCCTGCACCCCTCTCTCTCCTCCCATCCCCACCCCTTCTATTCTCCTCATCTATCCGTACACCACCCTCCCGTCTTCCACCGCCTGCTGTGACGCCACCGTCATGCACCATGCCACATCTGTACCGCCTTGAAACCAAAGTCATCTCTGATCTCTATTTCTATCTTTTCTTCCAGCCAGGTTGGTTTTATCATTTGGGCTGCAGCCCCGGCTGTCACGCCACATCCTCCGCTTATCCTCGCTTCCCCTCACCTCACCTCGTCTTACCTTAGAAACATGGATCTCGGTTGATTGTTCTGGGAGTGTGACCGGCGTTAAATAACCTATTAATTTTGCAAAGAAGTTGTTTCAGGATGTGACCCAGATCTGAGGTTATGTCCAGCTGTCAGCCTGAAGATGCTTTACAAAGGATTTTCTCATTAGTCCGCAACTACGAAATTAGTTGTGACGACAAACGCTGGCAAAAAAAAAAAGAAAAAGAAAGCTGTGATTTGCTTTGTGCTTGCAGCGGGTCCAATTTGACTCTTCCTGAGCTCATTTCCTCAGATGTAAAGGGTTTCCAGTAGACTGCTTAGTTATGGATCTAAAGCAGGAGGGAGCCGGTCCAATTAATACAGCCATCGAAGACGGCATAAAGGGACTGAACGCAAACAGTCGAGTAACGCATGAAACAAAAGCCACTTATATTAGTGTTCATTATGTCGGCTCATGTTTGAGATAGTCTTTGCCTTGTTTGAAATGTTCTATTCGTTTTTATCATATTTAATTACATGATATTGTTTTTACTCAGGTTTTAGTGGACTAAAAGTCAGGATATTCTCATTTTAGACAAAGTATTGGTGGGTGAAAACTTTTTTTTTGTCTGAAGTCAGTTCATCTTGTCCACATTTCAAATAAACAACATTGTAGTTTCCCTTAAACTCGACACATAAAGTATATTAATTATATTTAAGTTTAAAATTGTATTGTTGTAAATTTAATATTTTATTTTGTGTTGTTTCCATGGAAACAACACAAAAAATTTTTAGGATGGGCATTAATGAAAGTCCTGCTATCTGTTTGGTTGAGAACATGTTGAGTCGCTATTTCTTATTGAAAAAATGTGTGTCACCTGACTGAACCTGTTTATAATATGACCAAGAGGCAGCATGTATACGCTAAAGAGTAAGGGGGCAAGGATGGAGCCCTGGGGGACACCACAGGTCAAAGGGACCACCGAGGCGGGGCCATTAAACATGGCTATTGAGAAAATACTATTCAAAAGCTAGGAATGTTCTTTATTTTTCTTTTCTTTCTTTTTTACTTTCTTTTTGCATATTGAAGCATGTTAGGATGAAACAGAATTCCGCCACCTGACTCAAAATGTTTAATAAAAACACGCTTCACCGAAAGTTTGAGTTAATCTGATAATCTAATTAAAATTGACTATTTTCCATGAAATAGTTTTATAAGTCTGACTTTCTTTTTCTTTTTTTTTATGTCCAGAAACATTCTTGATTGACTACACTGTTTATCATTTTATGGTCAATTTAGAGTGTCTTTGATATTAAATGAATAAATGCCCCAAAGCAAAAAAAATTTGCAAAGAAATAATTGTTTATTATTGTTTAGAAGTGTTTATTAATGGTGATCTTGTGTGCAGCATATCTCACAAACTACTCACCGATCAGCCATAACATTAAAAGCACCTGCCTAATATTATGGAGAACCTCTTTTTACTGCCAGAACCGGTCTGTGATCTCACTACGGCCCCTTACACATTCCTATCAGACACGGAATCAACTTTTTCAGTCATTTGTGCCACAGTAGCTCATCTATGGGATCAGACTTCACTCCACATACGCATCAGTGAACCTTGGTGCCAATGACCATTTCACAAGTTCACCAGTTGTCCCCATTCAGAACTCTTTGGTAGGCACTAGCCACTGCAGTGCCAGAACACTCGGGTGCATGACCCAGTCATCTAGTCTTCACAATGTGGCGCTTGTCATAGTGCCTCAGATCCTTGAGTATCATCAAAAAAAACACGTCAACTTCAGGACAAAATCTTCACTTCCTGTATGATCTTGTATGTCCCAACAAGTGACAGGTACTGCTAACGAGATAATCCTTGTTACTCCGACTTTATCCCTCATTGGTTATAATCTTATGGCTGATCAGTATACATTCTTCATCGGACTTCAAAGCTATATTGACCCTGATAAGACAGCGACTTTATTTATTTGATAAATTGTTTTTTTCTACATTTGTGGGGGGAGTTTTCATGGAAAGGATCGGTTTTGGTAATCTGTTGATTCTAAATGACTGACATTCTAATAATAATAATAATAATAATACATTTAATTTATAATGCACTTTACATTTGGATCAAATCTCAAAGTGCTACAAAGTAAAAGCAGATAAAAGCATCAATAAA
>VRLP01006540.1:0-27799 GCA_009660295.1 Lophius piscatorius
ACAGTGAAACAGTCCAGGTTCATACAGTGAAACAGTCCAGGTTCATACAGTGAAACAGTCCAGGTTCACACAGTGAAACAGTCCAGGTTCATACAGTGAAACAGTTCAGGTTCATACAGCGAAACAGTCCCGGTTCATACATTGAAACAGTCCAGGTTCATACAGTGAAACAGTCCAGGTTCACACAGCGAAACAGTCCAGGTTCACACAGTGAAACAGTCCAGGTTCACACAGTGAAACAGTCCAGGTTCATACAGTGAAACAGTCCAGGTCCAGGTGCTTCGATGTCACCATCAGGCACTTGTGGTGATCTGTTTCTGAGGAGGACATACGGACATACATAGACTGAAATCAAACTACATAAACAATGACGATCTAGTAATCACTTTAAAGCTGTAGCTCCGCCCCTCACACCTTTCTACCTGATTAATTTATCTTTCTTCTCTCAACTCCCTGTTTCAGACATCAGAGAAGGTGGAGACGGTCTTCCTGATGTCCGAGTCATGTGACAAGGACCACCCAATGGCAAATGAGCCTCAGGTAGCAACAGGAACTCTTGTAGGTCCGCCACCAACTAGCACCCCGCCACCACCGCCTGGGGTCTGTGTGACACATGCTGATGATGTAACAGAGGAATGGGCTATCACTGAATTTAGCAACAATGCTAATGATAGACAGGCTAAAGGTCTAGCAGATAAACATGCTTTCAGTGATGATGATGTTAGCGATGATGAGCCTAGCAGCCAGGTTAGTGATGACGATAGTGATGCAAGTGAAGATGCTATCAGTGTGCTAGCACAGGCAGCGGTGGAGGAAGCCATGGAGGGTGCAGTTAGACAGGCTCAGAGCCTAGATGCCAATGATGCTAATCAGGATAGCATTAATGCTAACTTGACAGTTAGCCATGGTCAACAGGAAAGTAGTTGCAACGACAGCCCCAGCAACAGACCCGGTTCTGTTCTGGGATCTCAACCCACCGGTAGACTGTCCCAGCGTTACCATGACGATGAGGAGGACTCCAATGATTCTGAGGAAGAGGAGGAGGGAAGCTGGTGGTTCAGTGAAAACTCCCCTCCTCCATCTTTACCCCGCCCCTGCTCCAGGAGTTCCCCCTGTTTGGTTAACCTGACGCAGGCCTCCAACCGGAGCGATGACGATGAGTCAGAACCTCTGCAAGAGGTAACACACGCCACAGAAACTCGTTTAAACTGCCCCAGACGTTCCTGCCCCGCTGACACCTGCCCCGGTGACCTGTGTTCCCGTCAAATACATCCCATTGAAACTGCACCTTTCCTCAGTCAAACATTCCAGAGTGACCATCAGAACCCATCTCTGTCAAGACTCCAGCTCAGATAAAACCTTAATCCGCAACCCCTACCCCCGGGGTTTGCCCCATCCAGAACATCCTCTTCCACCCCTGCCCTGAAGACCTTTGACCCGGTCAAACCCTTCCCAGCGAATCCTGCTCCAATGACTTCAGCCCCAGTCAAACCCGTCCGGGTGAATCCTTGTCCGTGGAGTATCTCTTAGGGATCCCGATCGTGAGAAACGTTCCCCAGTGACTCCTTCCATAATTAAATCTCCCCATCATGACCTTCGCCTCATTCAAACCCAAACCAGTGAATCCCTCCCCAGGTACCCCTGCACCAGGGTAGCAGTTCCTTTGACCCCTGTCCCGGAGAAACCTGCTCTAGTCAACCCTGTCCAAGTATCTCCTGCCGCCATCTGCTGGTGAAATGAAGGAACTGCAATACGCCTGCATATAGCAGAGTAGAAAAATCAAAAGATAGTCAGAGTGACTTTACAAATCATCAAACCGGACCTGGAATAACATCCTCGGTGTTTTTGAGTTTGTAAATTTGTAAATGTTCTCTCTGTTACTGTCAGGAGGTCCCGGTGATGAGGAAGACTCTCACATACGAAGCTCCAGGGGTGAGGACAACATAATAAATGTTTTTTTTCTACTACCGTATCTCAGAACCCTGGTTTGATTGGAAGTGTTACACGTCTTTCAGAGCCGAGGGGTTCTGGGTTCTGATCCTCCGGGAGGTTTGCTGCTGAGCTCCAAGACCTTCACCGCGGAGACGTCCAACACCTCCACCACCACACACATCACGAAGGTAACACACCCTCCGCCACAGTAACCCTAAAAGCCTTCCAGTCGGTCAGTAAAGATAGATGGACTTGAATCTAGTGTCTGTCTTTCTCTGACTTCTTCCTCAGACGGTAAAAGGAGGAATTTCAGAAACCAGAATCGAGAAGAGAATTGTGATTTCTGGAGACACAGATATCGACCATGACCAGGTAACTTCTCACGTCTCACAGTAAACTTTCATTAAAGAATCTTTGTAAAAGTGACATAGCAGAGATTGAAAGAGTACCGATCTGGATTAACCTGGCCTGGACTAAGATGGAAGAAACCAATATAGACTTATAGACTAACCTGCTACACTTTAACATATAAACCAGTCAACCACCAGAGACAATAAATACCTAGCCTAACCTTAACCAGACCTGTGCAGACCTGGACTAACCTAGAACGACCAATATAAACCTGGACTAACATTGTGCAGACCCGGACTAACCTAGAACATACATATATAAACCTGGACTAACCTCTAGCAGACATGTACAGACCTGGTGTAACCTGGAATAGAACTATCAAAACCTGGACTAACCATGAGCAGACATGTACAGACCTGGACTAACCTTGAGTAGACCTATTCAGACCTGGACTAACCTGGAACAGACCTATATAAACTTGGACTAATATTGAGCAAACCTGTGAAGACCTGGACTAACCTAGAACACACCTTTTAAACCTGGACTAACCTTGAGCAGACATGTACATACCTGGAGTAACCTGGAATAGAACCATCAAAACCTGGACTAACCTTGAGAAGACCAATGCAGACATAGACTAACCTGGAACAGACATATATAAACCTGGACCAACCTTGGGAAGACCTGTGCAGACCTGGAATAACCTGGAACAGATCTTTACAGACCTGAAATAGCCAGGACAGAGTTTAAAAGACCTAGTTTTAACCCAGCAGATCGACCCAACACAGACCCATACAAACCTTGACAGACCTATATGGTCCTTGATTAACTTTAGACTAGAATCCAGATTAACTCAGGACAGACCTGGATTAACCCTTCAACATATTTATACAAACCCAGATTGATCTAGACACATTTGGTCAAATCACACCAGAAGCTGGTCTATCCTTGGTCAATGTCGACCTGGACTACGACCTGCACCTGTTCCAGGTTGTGGTCTTGACACTCATGTCTCTCTTGATGGCTTTGGCGACGGCGCTCAGCGAGGCGCGGCGGCAGCACCCCGAGCTGTCCGTCACGCGAGTCGTCATCCACAAAGAAACGGAGGTCTGTCCTGATCATGTGATTGATTAGTGACATCACAGGTAACAGGGACGCTCAGACTCCGCCCCTAAAAGTTGAAGGTCTCAGACTTGATCCTGACCCGCTGTCTGGTGCATGGAAGCATTCATAATGTTTTATTTTTGCATGTTTGTTCCTGGTGCTCGAAACCTGACGTTCAACAACATTTTGACCAATCCAACCACAGTTTCCTGCTTGAACCATGGTTCTGGCGTAGAATGGGTTTTGATGTGTATTTTCATCATTGATGGCTTTGAAGAGACGAGTACACATGCCACCACAGCATAAAGCCAATACATGCTAATATTTATCAGACATGAATGAACTGGAGCTCGAAGGCTCTGATTGGTTGGGATGATGCAGAAACGGATAAAATGCTCTCTTCACCAGAGATCTGAAAATCAACTCTTGGCTAAAATGCTAACATGCTTTATTAACATCACTCACTGTCCTCTCTAGTTTGACACCATTTCACAGCACGGATGGTGGCGTGTGGCTCCGCCCCCTGCTGGTCGCCTTTATGCTGACTCATCATCTAAGAAGAAAAAGTTTGGCTTTAAGAATAAAAACCGAATCGGCAGTTGAACAAAATCAGTAACCCTTGAGAGGACAGTAGTGACCTTAACATGCTATGCTAATGTTCTGGGCTATGCTTTGAAGCTTGTTGTGCTATGCTAACATGGTCATTAGCATGGGCATGAAGTTCTCCTGGTTAGCCCTGCCTAGCCCCTCTGTGGGTTAACCTGACCTGGTCCTGTCCCGCCTCGGAACTGATGAAAGCTTGTAATAGATGTAAAAATTTTCTACATCAGAATTCATATTTTATTTATCTGTCTGAATTTCATTGTAATCATTCCCCATTATTTATGTTACCATAGACACATAGCGTTACACCGTGATCAGACTGACATAATATAATGATAATATAAATATTAATAAATATTTCCTTAAAACTGCTTGTGTTTCTCTTTCAGGACTGATGCCAGAAGCCTCTGCTGCATTATGGGAGTTGTAGTCCAGATCACAGCGCCAACAAAGACACTGCAGTAACGCCCATTGGACATTGATGGAAACACTATCACACATCTGCATGCAAGCACATACGCGCACGCACACACACACACACACACACACACACACACACAAACACACAGCAGCAACACCTGTCTGTCTGAAAGAGCTTCATAGCGGTTGGCGTAGCACCACATTTAGCTGGAAGCTAAATAGTATTAGTATTACTATTAGTATTAATAGTAATACTAGTAGTATATAGTATTATAGTAATATAATAAATAGTATTAGTATTTTCCCTCTAATTTCAGAAAGCAAACTACTCTGTGTTGAAAGAAATAGACAGACAGGTGAAAGACAGGCAGGTGGCTCGGCTGTAACGTTAGCATAGCCACCAGAGAACAAGAAGAGATCCGCCTCGGATGGTTTTCTTTCTCAGCACACATTAACACCGAAACCTGACCTGCTGCAGCATTTGACTTCCTACGCAACAAGCCCCACCCACTAACACACACCTGACAGGTGAACATCTGATTGGTTGGTAGACTCAGGTGTATTTTCCCCTGATTGTATTCGATAGGAGAGTGCAGCAGCTTTATGAATCATTCAGCAAACAGTTTGCATCAAATCAAACATCTGTGTAATAATAATGACCTCGCAGTCTCACCTGGTGGGGTCACATGACTCTAACCTGTAACTCTTACCTCCAGTTTTACAAAACATTTAATCTAGATTAGAATAATATTCAAAGATCCAATAATAACAATGCTGAATTAAACAATTATTCAACATAGCCATCAGCGCAAATATCGATGGAATAAAAATAAACAGATTAAAAAAAAACGGAATATTGGACTTGATTGATTTGAAATACTGGAGCTTTTATTCTGAAGGTCTGGTGCAACCTCTTTCCTGTCTGAACTGTAAACTAGCATGATTGCTATCACTGTAACCACTCACCGTAGCAGCTAAGAGTTAGCTCTGTATTTACCCAAAATGCAATAGTAATGTGCCATTTTCTCATTTCGCCACCTAAACCCTCATGAATTATTAATTATTTCTGTCAGTGTATTGTTTAAAAAAAAAAAGTTATTATTTGTTTCTTTATTGACCTGTGTCTGTAATCCCAGACAGACTGACCACTTCGTATGATAGACTGACCACTCCCACTGATTTCAGAATAGACTGACCCTTCCCAGCGGTGACCACTACTCTAGATTTATATCACAGACAGACCACTCCCCCTTTCGCTTCATATTACAAACGTGCCACTCCCACTTGCTTAAGATTATGCTGACCACACCCCCTGGTATCATTTGAAAAACAGACCATTCCCACTAGTGTCCTATTACAGACTGACCATTTCCCCTCCTGGTATATATAGACTGACAACTCTTTCTAGTATATTACAGACTGACCACTCCACCTTGTATCATATTACAGACTGACCACTCCTCCTAGTGTCATATTACAGACTGACCACTCCTCCCAGTGTCATAATACAGACTGACCACTCCTCCTAGTCTCATATTACAGACTGACCACTCCTTATGGTGTCATATTACAGACTGACCACTCCTCATAGTGTCATATTACAGACTGACCACTCCTTCTAGTGTCATATTACAGACTGACCACTCCTCCTAGTCTCATATGACAGACTGACCACTCCTTCTAGTGTCATATTACAGACTGACCACTCCTCCTAGTGTCATATTACAGACTGACCACTCTTAGTGTCATATTACAGACTGACCGCTCCTCCTAGTGTCATATTACAGACTGACCACTCCTCCTAGTGTCATATTACAGACTGACCAATGTCCTAATGTCATATTACAGACTGACCACTCCTCCTAGTGTCATATTACAGACTGACCACTCCTCCTAGTGTCATGCAGCATTTATTTTCTCTGATAAAATCAGACATACTAAATCTGTCTTTACCCTCTAAACACAAATAAAACAATGAATAAGTCACCCGTCTCTCTCTCTGCCTGTCTCACGGAAAATGCTGACGCTAGGATTTTGGAACTGACTTTGAGTCAAAAAGGTCTTCATGCTATCTGTCAAACAGCTGGTTAGCTAGCCACCTGGTCAGTTGTCGAACAGCTCAGCTGTGAAAGATCATCACATTTCCACAGTTCAAAAATATTCATGGTTCATTTGATGGCGCCTAAAAACACCTGCAGGTGGGTTTAAGTCTAAGATGCTCTTCATGGGTGTTGAACCCTCTGACTCTGTTTCTGTTGGTGATATTCATGAATGCATGAACCTTCTTCAGGTGAAAAGAGTTTGCGGAGCTCAGAAACCGTTCTTTGCAGATGATGTGGTTCTGTTGGAGTCATCAGTCTGGGATCTTCTGGAGTGGTGAAGAGGGAACGGAGTCCTGAGGCAGAACTCTCAGTGTAGCAGACGTCTAACTCTCACCTACGGTCTCTGACCTCCGACTCATGACCAAAAGAAGATCAGAGATCCAAGGGACTGAAGGATCTCCCTCTGTAGGGGGATTGGCCTGAACCTTAAAGATAGGGCGAGGGTCTCAGACCTCCTTGTGTCAAAACGAACCAGTGGATGCGGTTCAGCATCTGGTTAGGATAATTCCAGGGCAACTCTTGTTTTGGAAGTTTTGTGGGCCCGCGGTTAGCTTAGCATTACATTTAGCGAGGCTAGAACACCTCGATGTTGATGTTTGAGGGTTGAGACAGCAGTCTTATTCAATCCACATTAAATGTATCAGATGTTTGGAAATCTAATGAATCAAGTCTGCATAAATTACAGCTTTAAACTTTGTATCTTTATTGTTTCATGAAGAAACAGACCAAAATTACAAACAACAAAGAACAGAAAGCCATAAAAATGATCAGAAGCTTCTAACAGAGGAGAATATTTCAGTCTACAGACTCGTCTTCATTTGAGTCACGGTCCTCAGTCCAAACTGTGGACCCATCACGGCCAGTTCAGGTGCTGCTAGGCAACAGGACAAGAGTTTGGAGTGACGCCCAACAGAATGTAGGCGGAGCTGAGATCCAGAGAGTCCCTCAGGTGAGACTTAATGAGCTGCAGGTTCTTTAAACAACCTCTGAACCTGGTGCTGATGGACAGGCAGTTCTGTTTAACCCCGACTGTAACAGAGAGACAGGTGGGCCGGTTAATATCCAATAAACACATAAATGCGTTTTTAGTTCATGTCAAAGGAGTTACTGCTCACCTGGATAGCCTCCCAGGTAAACAGGGTTGTTGGTTTCGGCAGAGGTGGATTGTGGGTAAGGGTTGGGTGTGGTGTAACTCCACCCGTCAACACTCAGCATCAGGGTGTGTTTAGTTTTCCTGGCCAACAGGCGGTGCCACTGTCCGTCGCACAACATCTGACCAACCGAACGGACCACCACTCGCCCCGCCCCGTTATTTACGTTGAAGACCACCTACGACAAATACAGGCTATTACTTAAACACAAACACCTGTACACCTCTTCGCCCACAGCCGACGTAGAACCATTCTCCAGACGAGAAAATAAATTGTCCAGATGTCTCAGATCCAGACACGGATACAGAAAAATAAAGGGCGAGCTCATCGTAGCTGTAAATGGACCCTTCGCTGACTCAGCACCCCCCCCGGAAAATGTAAGGAGTGAACGTGAACTCGGCAGCATTTCTGTGTTTGATGATGGAATGAATTGGGGAGAATAAATATTTGTATGATGATTGCATTACTTGCATTAACCAAGGGGCTTAGCTCTGACACTAGCTTTAATAGTATCGGTATGGAAAATAACTAAGCTAGCACTGGTAGTAGCTTTGAAAGCACTTAGCCGAGCTAGCATTGATAGCGGCAGTGAAATGATTTAGCAAAAGTAGCCAGCTTTGTGTTAAATTTCTACTCACCTGTCCATTGACCATCTCCAGTCCAATCGCATCCACCTTTGCGCTACTGATTCCAAGAAAAACTCCCTCTGATTGACTCGTTCGGAACTCCAGAGACACGGAGACATCAGAGCCGACCTTGTAGCCGTCACGCACTGAAAACACGCAGCCACAAAGATTAGAAGAGATCCAGTTGGATTCAATCAGGAGGTTCTCTGTAAATGTGTGACTCACTGAGGACGGCGTATCCGCTGCCATTGAAGTAACTTCCTGTCTGGTCGTTTGTGAAACAGGAAGTGACATCTTGCTGTGAGGTTGGTATCGACAGATCCAACACGGCTCCGTTCAGACTGACGGAGCAAACGCAGCCTGCTAAACTGCTGCTGACCTGAGACACGGAGACAAGATGAGGAGGTAAAGGTGACCCTCGAGTGATCACATGACCCTCACTGACTCAGTAGTTCACAGGTGAGGGGGGTTAGAATGGCGTACATTGATCCTCCTGGCGGTGTGCGTGTGTGGCAGTCCTCCCAGGTACAGCCTGTTGTCCACGTCCAGCTGGTTTCCTTTAATTAACACAGTATTTGGACTTGAACCATCGACCGTCACTGACAGAGTCCGCCGAATGAGCTCAGCCTTCACCTGGAACAAGAGTGGATCAAGTATCAGTCTATAATCAGGATCAGTTGCCCCAGAATCCTCCTTCACAGATCTGTCCAGGGGACATGATGACATCATCACTGGTTTGTCCAACTCTGATGACCATGTGACCGCCTCCTCCTATCTTAGTTACGTAGTGGCTGACCTCATGGCAGATCATTTCCTCTTCAGCTACTGATTGGAAGGAAGGATTTTTAAGAGCGACTGAACTGTAAACCTCGAACACAAACAAAAAGCCTCTGACCCAGTTGTGCGGACTAAATCCACAATAGTTCAACTTCTGTTAAACCCAAACGAAGAAGAAGAAGAAGTAGAACCACTGCAACCAAGACCCTTCACTTTGCCGCCTTCGCTGCTGGTTTTTCAACGCCGTTATCCCTCCGTTGCCCGCTAAGAGGCGGAGCCACAACAACCTCTTCTTCTGTGTTATAAATTAAATGTTCATACTTTACCCACTAGGGGGGACTCCTAACGAAAAACACTCTTCTTCAGACTTAACTTCACATTTAAGTTGAGGAGTTCAATCTGGGCATTGCTTGTATAAAACAGGGGGTTGGGGGGCTTTTCGGAGATATTAAGTCCACCCCTGTAAGTGACTCGTGTTTAATGTCTGCATCCTCATAAAACCGACACTCACCGTGTGCCACTGTCCATCGTTAACGGGGACGGACCGGGTGACGGAAGCGGGGCCTTTCCCCATGTCTGCGGACATCATCAGTCTCCCCTCCATCAGTCTGAGGACAATGAAGTCCATCTGCTTGGCGTCAGAGAGGAGGAGGATCAACCCGTCCAGGGCTCGGCTTCGAAAAGACAAACCCACCGACGCGCTGAGAGGAGGAAAAAATTGGGAGGGGTCTAAGCCAACGTTGTACTTGTAAATATCATAACGATCAGAACTGAAAGTCCCTTTTTGTGGCATTCATGCGTCTACTCATGGATTTGCATTACTGTATGTAATGGTAGACTGCGATCAACTGGCTAACGCCCCGCCCATATATGAATGAAGCTCCACCCACTGCTGTCTGAATCCCGATCCCCAAGGACACTCACCTTCTCCTGACAGTATTGGGGTTGAAGATGAAGGTCATGTGACTGTGTTTGGACAAACCAAACTGAGCTGCTGACGGCAGGAAGCTGGGCTCCACCTCCGACGCACACTGCATCGCACACAGATTAACAACCAAGGATTACCAGATAATCAGTGATGAAGTATTAATTGTATTTATCAATCAATCAGTAATTAAAAAAGGATTTTAACCGTTAGCGCTCGTGGTGTCAGGGCGCTCAGGTGTGTAGGCGCCACTACAGGTAATTGGGCAGGGTCATGTGTTGGATCTACATCCTGGTCATCAGGAAGCACCGCCCCAACCACTCTCTCTTCCAATAGGCAGCTGTCAAGCTCCACCCCCTCATACCTCACAGCTCCTGATAGGTCAACAAGCCTGGAGGGAGGAGCCAATCCAAACAGTTAACCAATCAGAGTGACATTGAAAATCTGTGCGTGAATAAATGGGTGAAATTCCGGGACTTACGTTCCTCCCATCACCAGGTGTTGGATGCAGCCTCTGAAGGACCTGGACACATCCCGCAATCTGATTGGCAGGCGAGACCCCTCTCCTAATGGCAGCCCACCAATGAAAAAAGAGGCTGGAGACAAACGAGTTAATCCGCCCGGCAACAGGGAGGTGGACTTGGCGAACTCCTCGTCCACCTGTACCGACAAAGACCTGAAAGGCAGACATGTTGATTAGTAATCATCCGTTAGTTATAACAGGGTAGACAGGCACCTGTTACCACGGTAACACCTACTTCCTGTTGATGGTGATGATCACAGAGTGTTTTTTCCCATCACTGAAGGATCTTCCATCAGGTTTCACCACCGTTACACGCCGGGTGGCTCCACCCACCTCCCCAAACTCCGCCTCCAATGCTCCTGAGGTCAGTAAGACAGACAGGAAGTACTGCACACACAGAACAAGATAAATGGTTAGTTACATAAAGTAAGAATAATTATACCTGTTGCAGGGGTGAGTCACATCCGTCAGCTTACCTGTCTATGTGATCGGTCATTACTGAAGGCAGCCAACAGGACTCCCGATTGGTTGGTGGTGGAGAAGGAGAAGAGGAGCTCCGCCTCCTGAGCCAGGGATCGAGGAGCAATCTGAACAAAGCCCCCAGTGAAAACCGACACACTCCGGACCGCCTGAGACAGGAAACAGACAGGTAACAATCATGAGGGTCATCAAAGAAGGTTAGAGATCTTCACAGAGTAGACGTGTGCGTCGTGAGTTACCTCCAGCACGCAGCCCTTCCTGACTCCAAAAGCGTCTCTCAGCAGGTCAAAGTTGGACCGAGCAATCTCTACGTTCTTTATACAACCCACATACGACCTGGAGACCACTTGTCGCCTAGCAACCGGACAGGTCAAACAGTCATGAAAACAGTCATGAGTTTGAGCATGTGACATCACTGGATCCTGAGCAGGTGACTCACCTAATAGGTCTGGAGGCAGGAAGTCCTCCGATGTAGATGGGGTCGAGGTCAGAGCGGTTCAGGTCGGACGCTGTTCCAGGAGACTCCGCCTCTAGGACCTCCTTCTCTGAGGACTGGTCGGCTGCCATGACTGACAGGTAACCTGGAAACACAGCAGAACCATCAGCAACCATCTGACAACAGGTGGGTTTAAACACACCCCCTGACACCTTACAGCAAATCCAATAGAACTACAGCGAAGAGTACAGTACTGTAGTTCTACTGCAGCCCTAGTAGTGTACAGTAGAACTACAGTAGAGTAAAGCAGAACTTCAGTCGAGTACAGTAGAACTTTAGCCGAGTACAGTAGAACTACAGTAAAGAGAACACTAGAACTACAGGAGGGCAATAGTACGAGTAGACGCACCTTTGCGTTTGTTCCTCTGCAGTGTGATCTTGTACCAGACTCCTGTGTTGTACTTCCTGTAAGAGGTCAGTATCAGAGCACCTGAGCCAAGTTCAAAGGTCAGTCGAACGCGTCCCTCCACGAGTTCCATGGACAGGAAGTCCCTCTGTAAGAGACAAGAGTGAGGTCATGACCGAACGTCTTCCACAAAATAACCCAGTGTGTGTGTGTGTGTGTGTGTGTGTGTGGGACATACGGTGTTGTTGGAGGCCAGGTAGAGCAGCAGTCCACCTGGAGACAGAGTTTTGAAGAGCAGTACGATGGAGGTGGAGGTGGACCTAAGAGACTTCTGGACCAATGAGAATCCAGATCCATCAAAGTGGAACGAGGTCTCCTCCGCCTGGGGACTGACAGACAGACAGGCAGAGAGAGAGACAGATAATTAGACAAAGTAGTAGAGAGACAGACGGCAGGAGAGACAGACAGGTAAAAACCTCACCTGCTGAAGCAGCCTCCACACTCTCCCTCTCTGCTCACATAGCTCCACAGTCCGATGTTTCTCTCGTTCAGCGTCGCTTCACCCAGACAGCCCTGGAAGGTGGAGGACCGCAGGGAGGCGGGGCTCTGACATCACACAGACAGATTAATCACCTGTTCACCTGCGCACACACACATACTCACACACCTGTTCATTTACACACACGCGCGCGCGCACACACACACACACACACACACACACACACACACACACACACACACACACACACACACACACACACACACACACACACACACACACACACACACACACACACAAACCTATTCATCTGTGATGTTTGTGTTACCTGAGTGTGAGCCCCCAGTCCTCCGATGTGGATCACCGTGTTCTGATCCATGTCTAGAACTCTGGACGGTCCAGGTGAAGTCGCTGTTACCGAGGGCAACGGAGCTGACTCCGACTCGAGCTGATGAACTGACAGAGAGCCGTGGGCCCCGAACCTGTGAACATCATCACGTGACATCATCACATGACATCATCACGTGACATCACATGACTCCATTTTACATGAAGGTCCATCTGATTGGGTCTAAAAATAATCTTTTGTTGTGGTTATTCTGACGTCACTGATGATGGTGGAGAGACAGACAGACAGGAAGAAAGACAGAATGGTAGAGATAGACAGGAAAAAATATAGAGAGGAAACAGACAATAAAGGAAGAGAGACAGACCACTGGACAAAGATAAGACAGACAGGTAGAGACAGAAGAAAGGTGGAGACAGAAAGGTGCGGGAGCTGAGACAGGAAGGAAGAAAGACAAACTTAAAGAGAGACAGACAGAGAGAGATAGAAGAGTAAAATACAGACACGCAAAAGGAAAGACACAAGGGAGAGAGACAGGTGTTGGCAGGCAGAAAAACAGACACAGAGGAAGGAATGCAGCCAGGTAGAGAGAAAGACGGGTGGAAACCGTAAATCCCTCGTCATAGTCCTTCTGACATCATTGATGATGTCAGCAAATGGAAAACAAAGCAACCATGAGGTGTTTTTTTTACCGTGTGGCGTTGATTCTGGTCCATCGGTTGTTGGTGATGTCCAGACCAGGAAACTTCAGTCTGGTGTTGCCTGAACCCACATCCCACACCAAAGACACTTTCCCACCATGCATCTCTACCGCCAGGAAGTCCACCTGAGGACAGAACAGACAGGTGAATGACAGCAGGGGGCTAAGGAACAGAGACAACGGGGGTCTACTAGCAAGTTAAAGGGTTGAAGGGATGTTTGAATTGTTTGAAATGATGTGTGAGGTGGGCGGGGTCAGATCACTCAGGTGTGTGGTGGGCAGGGTCAGTACCGTGGTGTTGCTGCCCAGGTAGAAGAGCAGGTTGTCTGGACTGGAGGTCTTCAGGACCAGGTTCAAGGTGTTGAAGTTACTGGACTCGGTCTGTGGTCTGTATGTCCGGACGCAGTCCCGCTCGGCCTGGACCGCCACCTTAATCTGATGACATCATCAATATCAGCATCCTACTGTGTGTTTATGATGTATTTCAGATCATGTGTTTCTTAGTGTGTATCTCGGATTGTGTATTTCTTTGTGTGTATTTCAGTTTGTGTATTTCTTTGTGTGTGTTTCAGTTTGTGTATTTCTTTGTGTGTGTTTCAGTTTGTGTATTTCTTTGTGTGTGTTTCTGTTTGTGTATTTCTTTGTTTGGTTTTCAGATTGTGTATTTCTTTGTATGTATTTCAGTTTGTGTATTTCTTTGTGTGTATTTCAGATTGTGTATTTCTTTGTGTGTATTTCTGTGTGTGTACTTCAGTTCCTGTATTTCTTTGTGTGTATTTCTGTGTGTGTACTTCAGTTCCTGTATTTCTTTGTGTGTGTTTCAGATTCTGTATTTATAAGGGTGTATTTTAGATTGTGAACTTCTCTGTGATTTACAGATTGTGTATTTCTTTGATTGTATTTCAGATTGTGTATTTCTTTAAATGTGTGTTTATGTACCGAGGCGGCCTGCCGTCTGGCTTGATCAATCAGCTCTCTGATGTCAGACAGATTCCTGCTCAGTGTTTCGCCCAGCATGCTCAGGGGCTTGATTCGCTCCATAAGACGCTCTGTTCGATGCTCCGCCTCCTCCAGCTTACGATGCGCCTCATTGGCTGCGCACACAGAGAACAGGAAGTGTTATCACTCCAGACATCTCTCTCTCTGGTGTTTACCTTTATAAAGTGAGGTTGTTGACAGACCTGCAGTGTGTGTGTGCGTCACCAGACGGTTGGTCTCCCTCACTGTCTTGTTGGTGTTTCCCACCACAGAAGAAGAATCCTGCAGCTGCTGATCGAGTCTTTGCAGCCGCTGCAGCGCCTCCTTCAGGCTGGCGCGCGCCTCTGCGGCCGAGAGCTGAGCCTGCGGCAGCATCATGGAGGAATCTGCCGGAGAACAACCATCAATACCTCAACTACTTCATCGCATCCAAACACCTGAGACTAACTCCTCCCACCGTTAGACAGGCTCTGCAGCTCTCTGATTGGCTCACGCAGTTGGACACTGAAGTTACCGACGCTCTCTCTCAACAATTCCAGTCTGCTGGTTACCATGGAGACGTTCAGCTGCAGGTCTGAGAGACACACATACAAATGAAACATAAAACACTCCAAGTATTTAAATGACTGATTAAAAACTGTTAATTATCATAAAAGTTTCTTTTGAATGTATATGTATAGATTTACATCGATATAACGGAATCAGACTAACTTATGTGATTTATTCACAAAAGAGTCAACACAAAAGAAAAAGACAAATTATGCGCCAGAAACCCTCAAACTCAAAAAATGAGCCTTAATTCAAACTTTAACCATAGAAATGATGAAAACACAAACATAACAGTTCATAAAATATAAGAGGTACCACTTCAGCCAGTTGTGTAGAAAGTTTGGCCAAATAATAGTAGTTTAGTGTTATAATTTCTAATTATATATATATATATATATATTATTATATTTTTAATACAGTTTATCTGCAGGTTTTTTCTCACAGACCTGCAGCGGTCTCGTTGACTTGATAACTTCCTTCCAAAAGAGCTGAGCTCAAGTTGAGTTTGGCTCCGCCCACCTCTGACAGCGGCTGCTCTGATTGGACAGTCTGGAACAGAAACACAAAGTAGACTTGTGTCAAAAACGACATCATTCACTGCAGAGGACTAAAGTGTTGTATGCAGGGGTTTGGGTGTAGGTCAACATAAGGGTTGTGTCTTTCTGACTCAACAACATGTGACACGAAGCCTGACCCGGCATCGACCAATCAGAGCCGCGCAATAATATACAGATGAGTTCATGAAGACAGGTTACGACTGCAGGGGACGTCACAACCTCTCTTTCTGTCCTGTGAGGTTTCCACACCGAACCTGACGCAGATTTCCCCCCCCCAGAATGATTTCATACAACTAACTTGGAGCCGATTCTTAGCATTGCCACAACACGAGAAACGGCCCTGGTCCCTTAAAACGAGCAGTATTCGACTAACAACGTAGAAAACCCTAAGTAGATGTGTTTCAGGGAGATTGACAAATGTCCCTTTACATCAGGCAGATACAGCAGCTCGCCCGCACCGTCTTAAATCACAACCTGCCCTCTTTGGATAGTGAGCGTCAGCTTCCCCCCTCTGGACAGAGGTTTGGAGGTGTAAGACAACTCGCTATAAATAAAGTTTTGTTCCCTCCAGAACACACGCTTACCATGTTGAAAGCGAGGGATGCGGCGACACGGGCGATGGAGGCGGTCTGGTGGGCGGAGTGAACTTGTTCTATGATGTCACTGTCCAGCTGAACCAATCTGCTGCCGTTCTGAGACGTGTTCCAAGCCGACGACAGAGAGCTGGAGAGAAGTGAAACAATCAGAGCTGGCTTTCTTGTAGCAGACACACAGATACATTAAAGAACACCGTTACCTCTGCAGGGAGTGGGCGTGGCTCTGCAGCAGCTGGGCGCGGTTTTCTGCCTGGTAAACATTCTCCAGCGCGTCGGTCATCTTCAGCCCCAAAACCAAACCATCCACCTGTTTCCTCAGCAGGGGGCGCAACCGATCCACCTGACTGCTGAACACCTCCACCTCCTGCACAGAAACATGGGTTCGTATTATGATGTCATCAATCGAGTCATTCTTCTTCTATGAATGAGCGTTCGTCTCACCGCTGTGGTGTTTGTCAACTCCTCGGCGAGGCTGACGGTGTCGTCCAGGAGCAGCTGACTGTCCTCCATCGCGCCGTCCACAAACAAACACGCCGCGCTCACGTTCTGACGGACAGACTGAAAGACCCGGAGGTGAAGAACAGCCCAAACCAGACAGACCGCAGCTTTAGCTTTTATTTACGAGCTACATCACAGCCTTCCCCGCTGTTGCCATTATTCTTGTATGATCATGTGACTTCTTACTGCCACCCTTTGGACGCATTGTTATTTACAAACTTTTATATTCTCACTGTTTTTTTCTAGGCCAATATTATCATCTGGGTTTCTTAACATGATCTATATCGACCCCTAAAGACTCTCTTTCACTCTAAGTCTCAGCTATTTGACTTTTTATGCCCCTTCATGCCTCCTTTCGGATGTTGTGACGCACTTTGGGAGAGTATTTTAAAGGTGCAGCGTGCAAAACGTCGTGGAATCTCATTCTGATGTTCCACATTACAACCTCTCAGCCTATTCTAGAATCTACGGTGGCCTTCAGGGGTCAAGATTGTGCCGTAATTCCTTTAGATAGATCGATTTCTAATTTATATTTAGTTATTCAATTCCATCAAACTATAAGTCAAAGCTTAAATGTAGGTTAATTATTATTAATTACTAATTGTTCTGCACAGACGGTTGAACCACAGGAGAATCTGAATTTGGATAAATGGAGAATCAGATTTACTATTTAGCAGAAGAAAAAGGAAATTGAGTGTGAAACCTCACAGTCAAAGAGGGGAAACATGAAGACCCGACTTGTGAAGGGATAACTCGCCCCCTGTGGAGGAGAGAGGGCGTAGAGCGCACTCGTTTGGATGCTCAGTGACGCTCGCAGCCAGAGCTACAACTCACTTCACGCACAAGCCGACCCATAAGCAATTGTAGCTTATGATGAAATGTACCCAACGAGGGCATATCAGTACCGGGGGGAGGACAGTACTGTGCTGGCGCCCCACGCCCATCAAGATGAATCCCCCAGTTGGACTGCTTGCACCCCACCAGTTTGCCTCTCAATGGTTCCACGAGTCGGGGGTTTGTCTTTTCCTTTTTTGACAGCGAGGATTCACACCCTGTTGCCTTTTCATAAATGCTAATTATTCAATACGATCCTTCATTTAGTCAAAGCACAGAATCTTTATCCAGCTAAAACTTATAATAATCATGTTCTTCTTCTTTGGTTTAAGGAGGTGAAACATTTCTTCTTCGACTTTCCGCCACGACAGCCTAAAAACGGCAAAAGTCCAATCTAGGGCCAGATCTCGGTTTGTCCGTTCTAGGCTACTGTACATTCATGGCGGCCTCCCTGGAAGATGACCCGCCCCCTTTCTAGATAAAGAGGGATTTTTCTAAGTTAATGTTAAAAAAAAAAAAAAAAAATCTTATATTCAGCTGATTAAAAACAATAGTTGTGAATATTACACTCAAGGTGTGAGTCTCACCTGGTAGCGCTGCAGCAGATCCCGAGCAGCACCCAGCAGAGTGTGTGTTTCTGTGTCCCGCTGTGCAGCGTCGCTCAGGTGTGTCTTCACATGTTGCAGTGTTTCCATGTCAATGGTGACGGAGTTCAAAAGGGGGCGGAGCTGGTCTTCAATCGCCACATTGCGGGACAGGAAGTCATCCTGCAGGGAGAGGTCGAGTGACTCTGCAAGACTGCAGGGAGAGAGAGAGAGAGATAATTAAGCACAACATACTAGAATTTGTTAAAAAAATATACACAAAAAAAACACAAAAAAACATGCCTGAGCTCCTGATTGGCTGCGTCAATGGCAGCCGTGAGGTTGACATCTCTGATGGTTTCAAACATGGACTCCACCTCCTCTAGCAGACGCGTTTGATTGGAAGGACTGAGCTCCTCCTCTGTCGTCTGGTTCAGATGCTCTGCCTCCCTCTGAAGCTCTGGACCAATCATATTTCAGAGTCGTATTTGAATTGCTAAATCAGGCCATTTAAGATTCGCTGCTGACGTCATCAGGGTCGGGATCAATGCTGTAAACACTGCTGTTGTTGTTGTTTACCTTGAATAATGTCCTGAAGGGTGCTGATGTTCTTCAGAAGCAGTGCACCCTGGGAAAGGCTGTCATTGGCGGACACGCCCACCTCTTCCAGGTTGTTCGACAGAATTGAGACCTAACCAATTGGTGGATGACAAGCAATATTAAACGTCCGGCAAATCCCACAATCCTTTGCAGTTTTCCGACAGACCTTTGCGGCTAAATGATAAGGGCGGTCTGAATTGTGAATTGAATAAAAAGCTCACTTTTCTGCTGGAGTGATGTCATCCAAGACAGTCGAGCACAGAAACATGTGTGAGATCTGGAGGTGTGCCTTAGTTTGGTAAAATAATACATTTTGCTCCATTTATGGTTTAATTCAAACTTTTTCTGTACGTGTTCATTTTTGTTAGAGATTTGTTGGAAAGTTTTCAATTTAGAATTAAGATAAGTAAAAACTGTACTGTTCCACGAGGGTAAATTCATCCTGAGCACAGTGCTACAATACGTTGCATCATAATCTACAGCAAAAACAAAAACCTATATTGTTAGATTTTGTGTGATATCAATAAAATGATGTGCAAAATTGTTGGACTGAAACTTAAATAAATGTAACTGGACTCAAATCAGGACCCAGTTGTACCAATATAATTCAGCTGCCGTCTTACATACGCACAGAGCAGCAACTTCAGAATAAAGGATTAACATGGGACAAAACAAAGTTACACTTCCCTCTTACATGGCGACTCAAACTAATACTAGCACCTTACAACTTAAAGCTTACGGTTGTGTGCCGCACCCAATATATGCCGGCAAATCGTCTCATCCCCATCCGGCCGATCTACCTCGTGTTTACACGGATTACCGTTGGGTTTCTTTTTCTACCTCTACAGATAAAACCCCATCATGCCTCCACTACGCACAAAGTAAACTCTTTTACTGATCTCCTGAATTGCCTTAAAAGTCTTTAATCATTAAATGTTGGTCAGTGGTTTGTGCCTTTGAGCCTTTAATGGAGTGAAGCGTACATACCTGCTCCAGCACGGCGAAGAGGTCAGAGGTCAAATGGTTCAGCTCGTCTTCGACTCTGGACAGACGCAGAGTGACAGAGCTGTTCTCTGAAATCACAGCCTGTAAAAATACACACATTTTCTTTAGAACTACTTTTCAATCCAATCCAATGTCAGAATTGAGAACGCCTAATTGTTTACCAACAAAAACAGGTCAAGACATTTGTAGTGTGTCCTCCGCGCCACCAGGGGGCAGTGTCAGATTCTCAGGCAACTATGTTTGCTTACCTGTAAGTCTTTAGTCTCATTCTCCAGTAACACCAGCTGGCGGTACGGCGCCATGGCAAGGCGGGTCAGGTTGACAGACAGGAAGTTGTTGTGTATTGTTTCCAGATCGTCCAACAGAACGCCGGTGCATTCGTCGTCACACGCTGGAGGCAGAAACCCACAAATAAGCTCTAATCTAACACACTACATGGGAACATGTGTATGTTTGTGTCACTGTTACTCACACACACACTCTCCTTCCTGTAGGACGTGCCTCTCTTCGCACCGGTCACACGACTGACCTTCGACCCCGACCTTACACTCACACTGTCCGCTCAGCATGTCACACAGCGGATGCAGCGAGCCCCACTCGCTGCAGCTGCACCGAAAACAAGCCCCGCCGGGCAGGGAAGGGTTACCGTAGTAACCAGCAGAACACCTGCAAGATAGGATTGTGCAGTCAGCATGATGTCATTTCCTTTAATGTCCATGTTTTCAACGACCTTCCTCTGATGTCACATTTTTAAAATAAAAGTTGTATCACAACAAATCCATCACTGAAGGTATAGACTCCGCCCAACAGAGCATTTTACTCCAAATCAATTGGAATCTGTTCAATGTTTATCCAATTTCTCATGGTTAGTGATGTCATCATCTCTGCTCTCTAGAGTACCATGACGTATCAGCTCCTACCTCTCACAGTATCTCCCCTCGTATCCCGTCTGACAGGAAGTGCAGCGGAAATCGCCCGTCGCTCCCTCTGACACACAGGTGGGACTGAAACTACACACAAACACACAAAGTTAAGGTCATAGTACATGGGCGGTCTTGCTACAGGCCCCTTTGACAGAAAGGGGCTGTGTGTGGACCCTACAACCTACAGCTCCACCATCTGAGCCACAGCTGCTATCACTATCTAGAGCTGCACCGCACTATACGTTTATAAATAACAGCATAAATATATGACATCTCTCTATCTTAATATATGGATTACTTCCTGAAAAATAAAATAAAATGTCTAAAATCCTATAATCCTTTGGAATGAGATAAAAATTCCTGGATCTGCAGCTTTCTTGGATCCACGCCAAAATCTACTTGGTTCTTGTCCCGACCCCTTCTAAGTTTTGGGGATCTCCGTTCAGAAGCAGTTGGCTCTTTTTATACAGAGATATCTGTGGAGCTGTAACAAACAAGTGTTATAAAAGCTGCCCAGCCTCATCTGTTTCAACAAGTACACCAGCTTCTTCAGCCTCATCATCATCATCAGATCACCCCTTTGGTCCAAGTCTCAATCTGGTCATGTTTCTATGTTTCTGTCCTACACTACTTTTAAATTCTTACACTGCCAGTACCAGTACTAGTACCAGTACTGCCATTACGCAAAGCAGGTCACCACAAATACTGTACAGTTGCAAATATAAAACCCAAAAGTTTATAAAATATGTAATCATCCAGTAGAATAATAAAATAACACTTGAAGGCAAACAGTGTAAATATTAGCGATCTCTATGCCTTTGGAAACAAAACCATCTTGGCGGAGGTGATGAAGTTAAATGAATAAAATAAAGTGTGCAGTGTTACCTGTTCACCCGTAGGGGGCAGGCACACAGCGAGCAGTCACTGATTGAGCCACTGACGTTCCCATAATACCCTGAGGCACAAATCTCGCAACGTGGTCCGTTGGTGTTATGCTGACAGCCCTGCATGAAAAACAAAAATGAAGCAGTGTACTCCACTGTTTGTCTGAGTTTAAAACGTGTGTACGGAATTAAGCATCTGTTAGCATGCGGTAGAAAATGTGAGCGTGTGTGAGTATGTGTTAGCGGGGTTACCTGACATTCCCCCGTCTCTGCGTTGCAGATCTCGCTGTGCTTGTTGCAGCGACATCGGACACATGGACGAACGGACAACGACTTCTGGCTCTGAGGCGAAAACTCGGACAATGGCTGACGGAAAAACCCTGGGGAGCATTCCTGCAGACAGACAGGTCAAGGAGAGAGAGAGAGAGAGAGGTTAGAGACAGACACAGGTAGGAGACAGACAGAAACAGTTTAGAGGAGACAAAGAGACAGGTATTACGTCATAGAGACATGTCAGAGACAGATAGGTCAGTAAAGGGGAGAGAGACATGACAGAAACAAAGAGTAAGGTCAAAGAGAAGGCGAGAGGTCACAGATAGAAATACAGAACAGAGATGAAGAGACAGGTCAGTGAGAGTGAGAGAGACAGGTAAGAGACATGGAAACATGTCAAAGACATACAGGTCAGACGGAGCCTGTATGTCTCTCTGACAGACAGGTCAGAGAGACATACAGGCTCCCTCTGACTTTACCACCTTTAGAGTTTCCTTTTTTTGTAGTTTCAGTTGTTGCCATGGTAACATGGGCATCAGTACCTGACAGGACAGTCCGGTATATCCAGGCGGACAGACGCAGGACTCAATAAGTCTGGCCACGTCCCCTGTGACCTCTGTCTCCTCCTCTAACACCGCCTCCAATGCCGTCTCCATAGTAATGTTTGAGATCCTGAACGATGCACATGACAACATAATGTTTCAAATTAAGTCAATAATGGTTTAGACATCCCCTCTGGAACATGCTGTGCGATAAAAGTGATTTTCACAAGATACTTATGTGAAAAACAAAATCTCTCTAGATGCAGATGAAACTATACTACTGTACAAACAAAAACACAGGCGCCTGGCTGTGTGATAATAAGGGCCTTGAGTCCAGAGCTGAGTTCGACCAATCAGCAGCCGCCTCAGACGTGACTAGAAACCTAAATATGTGAGTAACATTATATTCTAGATACCTGCTCTGCTGCAGTCTGGTCCCGTACGACGCCTTGATGATGACGTACTCGATGTTACCGAGGACGGACATGAAGTCAGCGTGACTCACCGCCTTCTCCGACACCGAGTTAAAATGCTTCCACTTGTGCTGCAACAAAAAAGAAAAAGAAAACCGTTAATATATCCATCCATGAAAAGGACTTTGTTTATATGCACTTGTCATTCAGAAAGATGCAGAAAGTTTCCCCTGGTACAAACATAAAACATTAAGTCATAGTAATAATATAAAACAAATAATAAAAATATGAAGTGCCTAAAATGTAGGAAAATAAAAGAGAAAACAATATGGTTGTTAGTTTCCCATGTTGCCTTGCAGCTGTACCTCTGTCATCCTGATGTCATGTCGCGTGCTGATGGCGTTGCTAGGGGCGAACATGTCGTTGTAAATCACCAGCTTCCTCAAGGTCCCGCCCCTCATTATGACTTGAGGCTCCTGATTGGAGAGCCCTGAGCCGTCCTCGGCATAGAAGGTGACGTTGTAGGAGAGCAGGCCGCCGTAGGTCCGAATCTACACGATAAAAACACATTAGAGTACAGAGAGAACCACATACAAAACATCAACCCTCCCTGTGAGTCAATGTAAGTGCTTCAAGTTAAGACTTGTAATAAAGAAAAACTGAAAGGCAAAGTTTTTGGGTAACTGTACCTGTTTGCCTTCAAACTGGGAGGGCAGCCTCCAGTAGAGTGGGCCTGCCAGCTTGCCGATATTGAGCTGTCTGGTGTCGAGCAGCATGTCGCCGCCCTGCAGGTAGACTCCAGAAACTACACCCTGCAGGTTGGACTGACTGACCACCGCCAAGAGAGGGGGCGTGCGAGCCAGGGTGATCTGTGGAGAGAGACATTTGTAAATGGGGGACAACTTTTATTTTTTCATTGCAATGGCAAATATCTGACATACACAACTCAGCCACAACATTATAAATCATTACTGGTTCCAATGTTGTGGCTGATCTGTTTATATTACGTTTTTATCATTTATGGGACTCTTAAACTGTGATATGTCTTCGGATGTTTGTTCTCTTTTCAACAGAATACGTAAGTATTGTTTAAAAATTGCTGATGCACAACGACCAGGTACAACATTAGGACCAGCTACTAGTTTTAATGTTTTGGCTGATTGTTGCACATACGTCTGCAAATGTAATTATGTGGTACCTGTATAAAAGTTAGGGATATTTCATATTATACACTGCTTTTTCTAGGAGTTGTATATGAATATATGTAGTATATTTGTTGGATACGTGTAGTATATGTGTAGTACAGGTGTAGTATAAGTAATATAGGTGTAGTATATATGTAATATAGGTGTAGTATAAGTAATATAGGTGTAGTATAAGTAATATAGGTGTACTCACAGGAACTCTGTAGAGTCCTCCCTGCTCCTCACAGTCGTTGCTGAGGCCTGAACAGAAACACTTTGAGCAGCCCTTTGGATTCTCAGCCGACAGACCGAACCAACCAGAGACACACTCTTCACAGCGGCGACCCGACACACCCACCTTTAAAATATACATATATTATACATTTCATTTATAAGAAACATACGCATAAACACATTAACTGTTGTCTTACCTTGCACACACACTCTCCGCCGTCTCGACAGTCACACACTTGCAGCGTTGCGTTGCAGAACTTCTCGTCTGTTCCATCAATGTCGCAGCCGCACGCCGAGCATGCTGGGTAACCATGGTAGCCAGCAGCGCACTTGTCACATGACATGCCAGAGAACCCTACCCTGCACGGACACTGCCCGTTGGTCAGATTGCACTGAGGGGAGGAGCTTCCTGCTGCGCCGCAACCACATGGCTGGAGAGGAAAGAGGATGTCAGTATCTGTGTATCTGAGTATCTATGTATTTATGTGTATTTGTGTGTATTTTTGTGTAAATGTGTGCATATCTTTGCGTACCTTGCAGCCTGTGGTGGCGTCGTTACCCCAGTAGCCTGTCTTACACCTCTCGCAGGTGTCTCCCTCTGAGTGGGCGGGGCAGAAGCACTCACCAGTCTCAGAGTCACAGTTCCCTCCGGTGTGATCACAGTTGCATGCTGGGAGAATGACAGGTCACAGCCAATCAGAGACGAGAAATCCGACCAACTAGCATCAGACTGAGGCGTCGCTGTCTCTGTTTCACTACCTGTGCAGCCATCGATGTGGTAACCATAGTAACCACGGCTACAGCGGTCACACTTATCTCCACCTATGCCCTCCACACACAGGCACCGCCCGTCCTCGTCACATGACTCAGAGAGAGATCCTGATTGATTGCAGCCACAGGCCCGACAGCCTTGTCCACTCTGCAGCCCGAAAAACCCAGACTGGAAAACAATTAATTCAAGACAAATAAAGATAACAGGAGGACCTTTGAAGCCCAAAAGCTATGCAAGTTTAAAACAATTAAAGAAACCTCAATTTGGAACGTATGCGTCTCACCTGGCAGCGGCCACAGGTACGTCCCGTCACGTTCTCTCTGCACAAACACTGACCCGTGGTGAGGTTACACACAGCGGAGATGCTGCCACTGATGTCACAGCCGCAGACTGAGAGACAGAAGGTGAGTATTAAGACCCGCCCACTGAGGTAAAGTCCCGCCCCCTCACAACATTCAGTTAAAGACTCGTTTCATCTCCATTTATCTACTCGTTCATGCCCATGATAAATTCAGCATTGCAAAGGCAGGCCTGTTCGTTGAAAACCACGAGTGTTGCTGCTCCCTGTTGTCCTTCAGTATGCACAGTCCATGATTCCTGCTGATGACCATCCCATAGCTACGAGCAAAAGCTGTTAGAATATGATTCTGCAACTTATTTTTTCTGTTTATGGCATAAGCACACGCTCATGTTTCCCTTTGCTGCTTGGTGTATTTTAAGTGCTCTTATTTTGAAGGATCACAGCGGATGTAATTTTAGTCGGCATTATTGTGTATGTATTCTGATCTTGATGAAATGAACATATGCACCATCCTCCTCGTGGTGTGTTTCTTAAACCAAAGAAATTTCGAAGTGAAAATAATACTTTGTAATCCTTCAGTCTATTCTAGGTTCTATGGCGGCTTTGTCCATCAAGAGACGCTTATGGATTAAAAGTAAACCATCTTGTGCGCACAAATTATTTATTTTTTTTCAAAGGGACTTCAGGGGCGCCTTAGCTAAATAGAAAAAAAAAAGTCAGACTACAGTTTGAGGATGTCGCCTCTAGAAGGCAACACACACACACACACGCACACACACACTAAAACACTCACACACTAATACACTCACACACACACATCATGTGACAGCAGAAGAAAGAGGTCGGGGGTCAAATTTAATCTGGATTTGAAAAGATCAACATTCCTGCTGCAATGAATACAAGACTGTGTGTGAGTGTGTGTGACTGTACGTGACAGAGTGTGTGAGTGTATGTGTGTCTGTGTGTGATTATGTGTGTGTGTGTGTGTGTGAGTGTATGTGTGTGAGTGTATGTGAGTGAGTGTGTGTGAGTGAGTGTGTGAGTGAGTGTATATGTGTGTGAGTGCGTGTGAATGTATGTGAGTGTGTGAGTGTATGTGTGTGAGAGTCTATATGTGTGAGTGTGAGTGTGTGTGAGTGTACGTGTATGTGAGTGAGTGGGTGTGAGTGTATGTGAGTGTATGTGTGTGTGAGTGTATGTGTGTGTGTGAGTGAGCGTGTGTGTGTGAGTGCGTGTGAATGTATGTGAGTGTGTGAGTGTATGTGAGTGTATGTGTGTGAGTGTATGTGTGAGAGTGTGTGAGTGAGTGAGTGAGTGAGTGAGTGAGTGAGTGAGTGTGTGTGTGTGTGATTGGTACGCTCTTCTTTCCAGATAAATCCCTGAACCAGTTGAACTCTCACTGGAGTCCACTTTATGTCCACTTCATCTCAGAGCGAAATATTCTACTTTCTGCTCAATTCCTTTGTCTGATAGCTGTAGTTACTAGTTACTTTTCATAATATTCTTACTTAAGTAAGATTTTGAAAGCAAGTCTTTGACTAGTTTTCCTTCGGTTTAAACTCTGTGGAGATAAAGGGCTTTTCTTTTTTCTTTTTTTATGGATAACTGATGAGGTGCAGTACCGTGAGTGGGCACTTGGGGGGCACTCAGCGCTATGTCTAACCCATCTTTTAATCAGGAAGGGTGACATGGCAGGCGAGGTAATGTGAAATCACACGTGAGTGGTGAGTCTCACCCCGACAGTCCTTGGCGTGGACGGCGTCTCCATAGTAACCAGGCTGACAGACCTCACAGTGTCTCCCGGCGCTTTTGCCAAGGCAACGCAGGCACTCCCCCGTGATGACATCACAGTACCCCGCCTCGCTGACATTCACGTTACCATGACACTCACACCTCACACAGGACCCGCCCACTACCTGTGGGTTACCATGAAAGCCACTGGCACACCTGCAAGCACAGAGAAAGAGCATCAAAGCGGGTTTGCTGCTTCCTGTTGGTGAATCAAGATGTCAATCATCCTCACCTCTCACAGTTGGTTCCTGTGTATCCCTCCTGACACTGGTCACATGACACCTGACCGGACGCCTCCAGCACACAGGTGGGACTGAAACTGGAACACACGCATTGTCAGATCTTCGTCTACCAATAAAGTTTTTTTTCTGGTTTAAATGAAAGCTCAGATAATTCATCAAACTTTATCGATACCTGTTGGACGGCTCCGTCAGAGGGCAGGGACACAAGCGACAGTCGTCGGCTGTCCCCTCTGTGGCGTCGCCATAGAAACCAGGAAGACACTGATCGCAGTGATGCCCCGTGGTATTATGGGTACAACCCTGAGAGAGAGAGACCGTTATTAGGGCTCAGAGGCACTACAGCTACGTCATTACATCACAGAGTCACTAGAGCTACGTCATTACATCACTGAGTCACTAGAGCTACGTCATTACATCACAGAGTCACTAGAGCCACGTCATTACATCGCTGAGTCACTAGAGCTACGTCATTACATCACTGAGTCACTAGAGCTACGTCATTACATCACTGAGTCACTAGAGCTACGTCATTACATCACTGAGTCACTAGAGCCACGTCATTACATCGCTGAGTCACTAGAGCTACGTCATTACATCACTGAGTCACTAGAGCTACGTCATTACATCACTGAGTCACTAGAGCTACGTCATTACATCA
>VRLP01006541.1:0-27777 GCA_009660295.1 Lophius piscatorius
TACGTGTATATGTACGTGTACGTGTGTATGTATGTGTACCTGTACATGTCTGTGTATGTGTACGTGTACGTGTACGTGTACGTGTGTATGTATGTGTACGTGTACATGTATGTGTATGTGTACGTGTATATGTATGTGTATGTGTATGTATACGTGTATATGTACGTGTACGTGTGTATGTATGTGTACCTGTACATGTCTGTGTATGTGTACGTGTACGTGTACGTGTACGTGTGTATGTATGTGTACGTGTACATGTATGTGTATGTGTACGTGTATATCTATGTGTATGTGTATGTGTATGTGTACGTGTATATGTATGTGTACGTGTATATGTATGTGTACGTGAACGTGTACATCTCTGTGTATGTGTACGTGTATGTGTATGTGTATGTGTGTGTATTAGTGTTTGTGTATGTGTGTACGTGTGTGTGTATTTGTATGTGTATGTGTATGTGTATGTGTATATGTATTAGTGTTTGTGTATGTGTGTACGTGTTTATGTGTGCGTGTGTATGTATATCGGTTTGCATGTGTGTGTTTGTGTGAGTGTGCGTGAGTCTGTGCGTGTGTGTCTGTGTCTGTGCATATGTGTATGTATGTGTCTGTGCATGTGCGCGATTGTGTCTGTAAGTGTGTGTATGTGTACGTGTATGTGTATGTCTATTAGTGTTTGTGTACGTGTGTTTGAGTGCATGTGTGTGTGTGTGTCTGTGAGTGCGCATTTGTCTGTGTGTGTGTGTGTGTATATGTACGTGTGCTTATGTGTGTGGGTGTGTGTGTCCATGCAAGTGTGCTCATGTTTGTGTATGCGTGTTTGTCTGTGCATGTGTGTGTGTGCGTGAGTCTGTGCGTGTGTTTGTATGTGTCTGTAAGTGTGTATATGTACGTGTACGTGCATGTGTATGAGTACGTGTACGTGTACGTGTATGTGTATGTCTATTAGTGTTTGTGTACGTGTGTATGTGTGTCGTTTTGCATATGTCTGTTTGTATGCGTGTGTCTGTGCATGTGTGTGCTTGTGTGTGTGTCAGTAAGTGTGTGTGTGTATGTGTGTTTGTCTGTGCTTATGTGTGTGCTTGTGTATGTGCGTGTGTGTGTCCGTGCTTGTGTATGTGCGTGTGTGTATGTGTGTTTGTCTGTGCTTATGTGTGTGCTTGTGTATGTGTGTGCTTGTGTATGTGCGTGTGTGTGTCCGTGCTTGTGTATGTGCGTGTGTGTATGCGTGTTTGTCTGTGCACGTGTGTGTGTGCGCGTGTGTCAGTAAGTGTGTGTGTGTGTGTGTTTTATACACGTATAAGGATCAGGGAAGTTTATAGTTACTTGACAAAATGAATCTGCAGGAGAAATTGCAGAAACACCAAAAGAAAGAGGAAGTTGAAGGGAAGAAGGTCAGAAAACTCCACTTGATCAGCATGTAGTCACAAAGTTCACAGTCAGAATAAACAAAGTTAAACACGCTTAATGTAAAAAGCCTTTTTTCCTTTTTGTCATGAATCCCTGAATGAAGAGACAACAAATGCGTTGACTTACAAACACATACTGTTTATGCCGAGGCTGCATTACTGTAAATACCACAGCGGTTGAATCCGATTGGGTCCCATAAACGGCTTCACAACGCCATAAATCTACTGGACAACACTTCAGACAGCTGACGGATGACATCGTCTCCCAAAAACATCAAATGCCTACAGCTGGAAATCATTTCTAACAAATGCACTATCTACTAATAATGAAGCTTTTTATCCTATTTTACAACGTTTTTATGCCGTTTGTAGTTATGAATTTGAGACACGGACTAAAACCATGTATGTTTCATCGTTCGTCTCAAAGTGTTATAACGATATGAAGAACAAAGACGCCATTGCAGGTCTAACCGTCACTGAGAAATCTATGAGAAATTAGAAACAGGTATTAATTCATTCACATTTACCTCAGTAGAGACGCTTGAAGGACGAAGTGTAAGTTCTGTAAAACAGAAAAACAACGAGACAACTGGTTTATATCTTTTTATTTGGAGAAACTCCTGTATGCCTTACACTGGAGTAGTTTAAAATTGCCTCAAAGAAATCAAAGAATGAATATACGCTGATTAATTGTGCAATTAACAGGATGGGAAACTCACCGAGAATATGGTCCTTAGCATGAACTTGATTCCAGAACTTTGCCTCCTGCCTGAAACGATGCATAACATCAATACAGCAATACAAGAAGGATTTTTACCGTAACAAATTAAATGAGGATTACTGTGACGTCCCCTAATCAGAGATTTATAAGAACAGGATCGTGACGTGAAACGATGTATTTTACAAGAATTCGAGAATGAACGCAAACGTCATTCCGAACTCCGTGTCTAAAATAATGTGTCACATTTAAATAAGCCGGCGGAATTGAGGCTTGCTCATTTTTGAGACTTGTGAAAAATGAAGAGAGGATACCTTTTTTTCTTTTCCTCAACTGCTGCTCTTACTTTCAAGAAGGGCGAAAGGAGAAGAGAGACACATTTTTCAACGGAAGACAATCATGACAGCATTGGTGTATCATTCAAAAAGCAGACACTCCCACATGAATTACCTTTTCTTTGTGCAACCACAGCCACAAATACAGCTGAAAAGAGGAACAGCACCAAAGCAGAGAAAGAACCCAGAATCAGAGGCCAGTCCGTACCGGACCCATCTGTGGACATCACACCAGCATTATACTATGAGATATACAGAACACTGGAAAATATAATTTTATGTTAATACTGGTTTAAAAGCATTTATCATGAATGTTGTTGCAACTTCCTTGTTTCCTCCTTTTTTTCTTTTTCTTTTTTACATTTAATCGTGAAAAGTCTTCCCATTTCACATTCAATTAAATCTTATATATATAAAAACCTACCTCTGGACCTAGTCTTAAACAAACATTGTTTGATCATGTCCTGTTCCGCTACAGTATAAAACATCAAAGGAACAAGACACAAAAGAACCCTAGGTTTAGGAAAATATTCATGCAGATTTCTCCATTAATGTCTGATTTACTGTCAGCCTCTAAATCTTCTGACAACTCCAACAAACTCTCTGAGTATCTCTAAAACATCTCTCTGTTTACGATCAACTAAACATATCTCTCTAGTTGATCGTCTCCCTCGCCTTCCACTTTAGTGTCTCTGTTCAGCCCACTGAGCTGGGGGAATCCAAGCAATTATTGAAAATGAGCCCCACCCATAAGAAAGACTTAAGGAATCAAAGCATCAAAAGAAGCAAATTCATTTAATTTAATTTAATTTAATTTAATTTAATAAAATTTAATAAAATTTAATAAAATTTAATAAAATTTAATTTAATTTAATTTTTTTTATTTTATTTTATTTAATTTTGTTTTATTTTAAATGGCGCGAAAATGTTATGTCACCAAAATGAAACACATCTGGGATATACCAAAAATCAAAAACAAACAAACAAACAGACAAACATAAAAACAGAGAAACGCACAGGACTGAAAACAGAACCAAAAGAAAAGGTTAAAAAAAGGACATGCTTGGTCTACCTGATGTTGATTGAGGTGGGATTTCTGAAATATGGTCCAAAACAAACAAACTAGTCAAACAGTCAGGTTTTGTTTGTGACACTCAAACCTCACAAACAACAAGACCATGTTTACACAACCATAAACGATTACCTTTGGTTACAGTCAAAGGGAGACTGAGCTCAGAGTTGGTCCATTTACTTCCCGAATGGACTCTGTACTGGCACCGGTACAAAGCCACTGAGGTGTCCTGGACCGGCACCGAGAAGGTGGCCTCATCGAGCGCTGCATGCTGAGTGGCAACAGGAAGCTCATTATCAGCCAGGTAGAGGTAGAAGACGGTTCCAGGGTACGCAGCAGAACCTGTGCACAGCAGGTGCCACACCTCCGTCTGCTGCTGGAGGACGAGGGTGGGCACCGGCAACGCGTCTGCTCATAGGAAACATTATGCAGAAAAAAATGATGGTATAACTGAACAGAGTTTGTGGATCATTATATTATATTATATCACAAACAACCACGCACACAGACACTCACACTCGACCCAGTTGGGTTTGTTTTTTTTGTAATTGTCTGTATGCCCTGTTAATTATGTTTCTTCTCTGTCCCTTTTTTGTTTTTCTCATTTATTGCATATTTGTATTTCACCCAAAAAAAAACACACCAAAAAAACACTAACATTCACACCTACAGGAAATTTGAGTGGAGTCTAGTCTAGTTTTTGTACTGTATAAACTTTATACAGTATACTATAAAGAGCCAAGCCCAACAAAGTGAGAACAGCTCCTGAAAGAACCCAGAACCATCCTGCTGCGACAAAACTCTAACAACTCACATCACTAAAAATAAATGAAGACTGAAAACTTAAAGAAAATATCATTTTATCACGTCTCAGAATAACATCAAATGAATCAAAAGCAGATCTAAGTAAGATGCAGGTCTGTAAATGTACCAGATAATACTAAGTCCTGAGAGCAGAAGGTCCGGTGGAACCCCTCACCTGTTATAGTGATCAGAACCGTGTTGCTGACCGTTGAATTAACCACTCCCCTTTCGTTGGTGATCTGGTAGAGGCAGGTGTACCCGCCCCCCTCGTCGCCTGTCACCGGCCCCACGGTAAAGACTCCCAGCTGGGATTCAGGGTTTGACACCTGACTGGCCCAAGGCTTTCTGATGATGGACGTCGCTCCTGTTCCCTCAGGGGTCCGCAGCAAAAGGAAGGTTACTGGCTTGGTGGAATGTCCGGACTGGGATTGAGACTGGGACAGAGGGGAGGGTAGTGAACAGACGAAGGAGAGCTTATCCCCACGTTTAACCACCACAGCAGAAGGCTGCACCAACAAGACTGGAGGAGGAAAAACAGACGGCGTAGGGGGAGCATCTGGAACAGCATAGAAGAGAAAAAAAAAATCACTTCAATTTCTGTGACATCATCACTTTTGGGAAACTCAATGAATGACGCAATTTCATTAAAAAGTCACGATATTGAGATTCTTACAGTTTAAAGCCACATTTCTTCTCTCTAACAGTCAGCACTTTGTGTGTGTGTGTGTGTGTGTGTGTGTGTGTGTGTGTGTGTGTGTGTGTGTGTGTTTGTGTGTGTGTGTGTGTGTGTGAGTGTGTGTGTGGTTTCACTATGAAGGGCAGGATGTAACAACCACTACACACACCCAAAGAGAAAAAGGACAATGAAAACCACAGCGAGCAGCTGCATGAAGACGTGTGTTTTCTGCGGCGAGAGGAGCGGATGGGAGTGTTTATTATTTCATACAACCTGAGAATATCCAGAACAGATTTACTCTGTTATAAATGATGTCTGTTTATTGTCTTAGCGAGACGTGGGACCATATTTTTATCTCTGCTTTGGTCCTCTCGCCTCCTTCTGTTCGCTCTAACAATCTATTGTGAGGTTTGCTTCCCTTTTTTTAATTTAAGCAACCATTAGACGTTTGCAATTCAAATACAACTTGAGATAGAAGTAATGTCGGCACCTGTATAGTGCTCCAACTTCAAATATGGACTGAAGGCACTGTAGCGGCCCTCCTGGTTCTTGTATACACAGCAAAAGAGTTCAAGGACTGAATCCATTTCCTTTACCCTCACAGTGAACTGGACCTCCTCGGCACCAGATGGCAGCTCCTGAGAGTCCACCTCAAATAATGGAGAATAATGGAGAAAATGTTCAATAGGAGGAAAAGCACAAAAGAAAAAAAAACATGGGGCGAAATATGACTGAAAGCAGATGAACATGTCAGCAAATATAAAAGTACCTTTTCTGTAACCTGGTACAACATGAACAGAATCCCATGGAGGCCCCCTGGGGCCCGGCAGACCAGAGCAACGGAATCCTCTGATCTCGAGTAGATGACAAGTTCAGGTGCTGGGAGAGTGGGAGAGGAGGTGGAGGCGGATAATTGTCCTGGACAGAAACGAGAAGGATTGAAGACGTAGCATTAATCAGCTGAGATTCACAAATGTATTTTTAACGGGGGATACAGTAAAGCCGTGAAGCTGCCACGTTAAAAAAAACAAAAAACAAACATGAAGCATTGCTGTCATTTAAACATGTGGTGAAGCTCAAGCTGGAACCAAACTGGAGCTTTTCCAGATTAAACTCAAACCCTCATATTGTCTGTAACTGTAATATTCATGAGAGAGAGAATTGTTTTTTTAATACTTATACATTCAACAATTCTAAACTTCCTCATCAGCAAAAATCAGTAAAGAGATTATTTTTCGTATAAATATTTTGTATAATTTAAGCTATCATGGTTGAAGAAGAAAAATGCGAGAAATTATAATTTTTTCAAGAACAAATACAGAATTTAAATACTTATATGTAGAAACTTACTCCAAAGTAGCAGAGAAGTAAACAGCAGGGAGAATATCCAAAGTCCACCTCTGAACACCGGCATCTTTGACACAAGAAGAAGACTGAATGGTTGGAGTACAAGCACAGACCTCTCTCTCTCTCTCTCTCTCTCCCTTTCTCTCTCTCTCCCTCTCTCTCTATCGTTCTCTGTTTTCTTAATAAGTCTGACATCCTCTTGCAGACAGGCTGATGGAGGAAGTAGAATCTATAACGATATTTCCTTGTTTGGAATCCTGCGGTCTAACAGCGGGGTATGATGTAAACAGTAGCAAGCATGCCAAAATATTTGTGTCAGCACATTCATGGAGATACATAAAAGGAAGTATCCCCTGATATGTCATCTGGTGCCATCAGGATGTGACAGATGTGCCTCATAATTAGCTACTCTGAAGTTCTCCTCAGACAAACCCGCTATCATCTCAAAGTGAGGAAATTCAACACCACTGACAAAGTTGTTACCCCACCGGCGTTTAATGGTGGAGAGGAATTGAGTGCTTTCTCTAAATAAAACAAAAAATATTCCGTATAGACACCCTGGATTAGGCGACACATGTTAAAGTCTAGCCTTCTGTAACACTAAGTGTGTAGAAAACGTAGGAACAAGAAAAATGCCGATGCAGTTGTGGATCATATACCGCAATGCATTTCTACTTATTACAAACGCATGAACCATGCGCTCTACTTCATTAAATAGAGGCCTCTTGAAGGGGCTAAGAAATCGTCGTAAAAGCAGCTGGCTTTCTTCTATCGCCACCAGCAGCTAGACATTTGGGGATTTTAGGGAAATACCTCAATAACTTTTAAAATGGACTCCTACGGAATTTGGCCAAATCCATAACGCCCAGGTAATGACCAATCCTGGTTCATCTTCCTGTCTTCAGTCTCAAATTTCAGCATATAGGCTTATTCATTTTAAACAGATATTTACGGCTATCGCACAATAGAAACATACGAGTCTGTCAAACCCGTTTTTGACTTGGAATTTTCTCATTAACAATTTGAAAACAATCGTTTATTTTTAGAGACTTTTTTTGGGCCCATATCATCAGAAAATAATTTGTGCATCCAACCTAAAAATATATGTAAATAAAATCTGAAGAATTATAAGTAAAACATTGAATACAACCTTTTTACACAATCAAATGAAGTAAATACAATAAAATCCTTTTTTTTCAGTGAAATTCTGAACACAAGTGAGATGGAGACTGTGATGAAAACTGGAGCCAAAACAGATCAACTGTCATCCAAATTTAACCTAATTTTACTTGGGGTCACCTCTACAAAATGTTTCATGAATATAAGTCCTTCTGCTATCAGACAAACAGTGTGACAGACACATGAAAGCAAAGATTTAACTTCCTCGGCGGAGGATTATATTACTTCCGGGTTGGGACATCGCGCGAGGCCTCGTTCAGTATCACTCCGCCCCTCACGCGCAGCATCCACAAGGAGTCTAGTCGCGCGCTTTCTCTATCTTCCGATGTGAGAAGCTTTTCTGGAGAATGAACGAGAAGAGATGGACGAAAACTTTAATTCCGAACTCAAAGACGTGTTTGACTCGGACGGTTTTATCCGTCCTCAACATCTGGTGAAGTTGGCGGCTCAGTTTCGTCCAGCAGAACAGGTAAGAACGTGTGACCTGACCCGAATCTTCACTAATTGTTTTTCATAAATGCTCCATTACAGACTGACAGTATTTAATGAAGTAGCTGAAATATATCTTTAACAAACACGCCTCATTATTTTCTAGAACTCCAACGCAAATCTATCGCACTTTTCCACCCCAAAATACCCATATTATTATCGAACTTGTATTTGTAATTGTATTATGGACTAAAACTTAAACCAGAAGATGAGCTTTTGTTTGCTACGTAAACAACGTTTCCTTCAAATACTGACTCGAAGATGCCATTTGTGAAATTATTCTCCATCAAGCCATCAAGTCAAACAGATTGTGTCAGTCTTTGCCACCTGTTCCTGTACTCACATCTCTGCCTATTAAGAATTAACTCCACAATTTATGTGACATAACCTATTAAAGCAAGCTTAAAACAATTAAAGTCACATGGTTTTCACTCTAGTTTTTCTCTACCAACGTGTGAGGATAGTTTATTTTTGAGGCATAACTCCTTCCTGTTAGCTTTTAGCATACGGACACACAAAACACACAAATTTATCTGGTATATGGGTTGATAGGAAGTGGATGCATTTGTATCTCAAGGACCTCCATCTTAGCAGTTCTTACAAAGTACCATGCAACACATTTAAAAGTTGTTTTTCTTTTAATTTCATATTGGATACTTTTTTTCTGCTATTCAAACATGAACCAAGACTCTTTTGAACTCTTGAAAATAAGAATTTACATAAAAACAAGATAATGAATATTCTTCTGAACATGTGACCTGGATAATTTTGTGTACAGATGAGTAAAACACACAAATGATGCGTGTTTGTGTTCTATATTGATGTTCTGTTATAAGTAGTCCAGAGTTACCCCTTTGTGTCATTGTCTTACAGTATATGAGCTAATCCCAATGGCTGCTGCATGGCAACTTGACCTACTATTGTACAACACACAACCGAGTAGCTGACACTCCGCCAGTTGTGCAACCACTTGCAAATGTTTACACACTTCATCTTTGTCTCCATCTTTGAGCCCTTTTCATGGCCACCGTCTTTGTCCTTAAAAACCGAGGACAAGTCAGGAGCAATAATAATGAGGAGTAGAGCAAACGGCTTTATACAAATAGGTTAAAAGTGGGTTTTGTGACTCGAACAATTTTTCTACTTTTACTCAAAGGAATCAAAAAGAGAATCTTGAAGTGTAATGGATACACAGAAGAAGATGATTATCTTTCCATTCCAGATATCTGTGTACCACTATCAGGTTTAAAGTTAGAAATATTCAGACAATCTGTAGATTGTCATGATTTAGGAGGGAACACCATCTTAACTGTAATGGTTGCTAAGGTGTCATTATCAAGACAGACTTAATCGTGCAGTTTGTAAAATTTTGGAGTATCTCTTTAAAAAAGAGGAAATATTTTGTTATTATGTTTGTAAAAAGCAGACACTGGCTCAGTGGAGATTTTTCCGCATTTTAAAGTTGTTGCTGGACAACGTTTGTGTTTACCAATGAAGGATCGTACATTTAGCACAAGAAAAGGCAATCTAGTAACAAACCCCACCGTCAGAGCAAACAGTTAGGCTCATGAAATGTTTAGAGGTAAATGGAGGGGATTAGCAGTCTGCCCGGGGTCATTCTACTCGGCAGGCAACCAACAGCTACACAGGGAAGGAGGGTGGCGGCTTTAGCGGCGAGCTTTAGAGCACAACCATCCCAGTCTGATCCTGCTCTTTCCTGGGATTGTGGACTGATAGATTGCTGCGCCGTCTTCCCTCCTTGGGAATCATCACTCTAGAACGTGCAGACGTCCTTAAACCGCATAGTTGATTTCCACAGGCGAATTGGACGGACTTTCACGCTCAGTGGTTTAACGAGTCAAGTTTTCATGTTAACAGTTTTAAACAGTGAGGCGTCGAAGTCTGGAGGTAAACTGCCGGGTTTGCACAGTCTGCCGCGGGACGCCACTCAAACAGTGACATACCCCCGTACAGCGCGGAGGGCTCCCAGCCAGTCTCATTTCCTTTTTGCCGTTGTGATGCTAGCGGCACCAGGTCGGCTTTGAAAAAAAATCCCTGGAAGGGAAGGAGGCTGTCGGTTGGGCTTTAGAGCGACCCCGGTCCACCCGGACCTCGCTGCTTACAGGGACTGATGATGCCTCTAAATTTACCACTCTGATCCTTTAAGCCTTAGTGCTCCTAAGAGCGGAATAATTTCAACACCATCATTACTGGTATGTTATTTTTTCACACAGTTTTTTCCACTTAATAAACATTGCACTCAAGTGATGTTTTTACCAGTCTGTTTTAAGGTGAATACATCACTAACCTATTGTCATTTACACACTTATTCCTGATTATCACCCATTTGCATGGTTAAAAAAATAGGAGATGCTCTGGATGAAAATTGGAATGATTGTTTGACAGAAATTCCTGGTGACCAGCTTGAACAAGTTAAGATGTTGCTAATAGATACAGCCTGATACAGCGCTGTTAAAACGTATTTGACCACTTCTTGATTTCCTCTATTTTTATCTGACTTCAATACTATATTGTGTTCGGTCTATAAATTAAATGAACATAGTTTAACCAAAGGCCATCTGTACAAACACAAAAGATACTTGATAAAGAAAATGTCTTTTTTTCAGAACTACTTAGCAGGATATTTGCAGCAGAGACATCCGTCTTTATTATTTAAATAGATTTTCTTGTTCATCCAGAGTGATTCACTTACTCTGTTCACTGCAGATGCACTTAAGCATGTAAACTAATGCTCCATATTTCATACAAAATGACATAGTGAAAAAAAAAAAGTTGCAAGAACCATTGAGTGCTTGACATGGTAAAACCTGTCCAATGATTTCAGTCAAACTTCCATTTCGCCGAAATTGAGTTTTGGAATGGCCAATTTACTCTGTTTATCAGCCCCATTCTAGACCTCACAAGAGAATACTGACTAATAATGAATAAGAAGTTTTCTATGTAGTGTTGCCTTTTTACAAAAGTCATCAGGTAATTTTTCTAAAATATTCAATTGCTTTGTTTGTGCTTGTCCACCTACGTCGTATTGTCCAGGTCCCTTTTTTGCTGCCAAAACAGGTCTCTGTGAGCCTGTGGCAACATGACCAGTTGAGTAGTCCTACCGTAGACCATTTTGGTAGGTACTAACCATGACAGATGCCCAACGACACCTGCAGTTCTAGAGATACTCTGACCAAGTTGTCCAGCCTTTACAATACCCTTCGAAAGTCGCTGAGATCCTTAAGCTTTCCATTTCATGCTGCTCCCAGCATGTTAACTGAAAAAACAACATTTATAAGGCACATTTTCAATTGTGCCTAAATCCAACCCACTGACAGGTGCCATCATAAAGAGATGGAGTTAATGTTTATCGGATTTCTGATTTCACCAGTCAATAATATAATGAGATGGCTATTATTCTGACTTGAACTGTTAAAAAACTTATTTAGCATAAAGTCAGTTAAGAATTGTATCCTTATTTAAAATGTTAAAATAGAATCATTATGAAAGTGTAAGGTTAATCCAACTTTGAACATATTTGAACAAATCAACCGTTCTCATTGAATGATCAATCATATAAATTAGTTTTCACATCAGTGTGATGGGACTGACTCTGGAGCCTACCGTACACCTGCTGCATGGCATGCTCTTATTCAGGACAAGTATTAAACACTTTTAGAGTAAGGTAACATCAAGCGTCACACCAAAGATACTTACCTACAGTATTTGCAGAGAGGTTGGAGTAGTATATCAGACAAAGCTACCTTTCAATTTTTCTTAACCGCAGTGACGAGTGAGGTTTTTGCAGCTTTTGAGAAACTTGTTTTTTTCCTCCTCGTCAGAATCAATCAAATTTATACTTATGCTAGTAAATTCTTCAAACACGTGACACATAACAATGTTCCAGAGATTAAAGTATGAAAAAAACCCATGAATAATAAATTTAAAATCCATTACATTTGAACTCTTCAGCCCATCATCCACAACCAGAACACAGTAGAACGTTCACAGGTCTTTAAGAAATATATGTGTATTGACCAGTGCATACTGTGTTCATGCCTCAGATAGGAAATGTTTGCACTGTACAATATTGGAAAAAAGATATGAGTCATGTATGCCTCTCCTCTCTTTTCAGGTTTTGTCAGGATCTTTAAAAAGAAAAGTGGAATACAGTTCATCACAGGGCCATGACACAGCCAAGAGTTCCTATCGTGTAAGATTTTAAATTGAGCAGTGTGAGTGCGTGTGTGCATACATGCCTGTATTCATTTTTTAAGATTTTTATATATATATATATATATATATATATATATATATCAACTGAAATGGTTAACCGCAAGACACAGTTTTTCTTCTCCACTGTCTTAACACTAATGGTTTCCATATTCCCTAAATTTAGATGATCCTTTAAATTTCTAGTACTGGACGTAACTGGATTATTATCAATCAATCGAACCTGCATTACAAGAGCAGTGTTGTCGGACATCTGAAAAATGTCAGGTTATGACTCCAGCTTCAATGCTAGATATTTATGACATTATAGTAAATCATAGTTTTTCAGTGATCAATGAAGAAAACATGCTAAACCTCAATTTCAATAATCAATATATGTCCGGTTGTTCGATTAGTTTAAATAAAGGTAGCAGTTATGTTAAGACTGACAAGAGTAGCAAAAATGCTGCTGTAGATTTAATTATGTTTTTCTTGTAGTTTGTTTTTCGTCCTCTAGGTGGCATTGTTCAGTTGCAGATATGCACATAATATGCTGCGGAAATGCTGAGGAGGAATGCCCCATCAAAATTAACAAATGATGATAGCAAGGTTACTGAGAATGTGATTAGGACCTACTAAATTGGTGTCAAGAAGGACATTAGGGGAATTGACAACAGGGTAAAGGGTGCCCAAGGCTCACTAATTCCAACGATGTGAAAAAGTAAATGTCAGTTTTGAAAGGAAGGTATTAGAAAACACATTGCATCACAGAGCAATTTTGGTGGGAGAAGAGGGTTCTAAGGAATATCAGGCTGGTTATTTTAATGTTATGGCTTACCGGAATATTCCATTAAGTCATGGGACTATCTCTTGACAAAGATGATACTTTGTGCAATGCAGCTTAATGACAAGGGTACTTTTCGTGGTAACAATGTTCAATCAATAGCTGTTACAGAGTTTTGTGTGTAACATTTTGCAGTCCAGTAGTCTATCCTTAGATTACTTATATTTTAAATTAAACCCACAGGTTGGCCAACAGTAAGAGTCTTCTCACTGCCATCAGTACTGGATAACATTTCACTATACCAATGGGGAAGTGCTTTTAAAATATTCAGAGAGGAGGAAATGCAATACCGTGTCAACCTATTGTGTTTTTACTGGTAGTACAACACACTTCACTTATTTGGAAATGCGGCCTCATTTGTGCGCTCCCGTGTGCGGCATGGCCCTTAACTAAATTTCTGTTAATAACTCATACTATCTTATGCTCCAAGAGGAGGGCCAGTCTATTCATGTTACTGACATATTGCAGTGCGGACACAGAATGATGGCAAATGACCTAAGCTGTTAAAGAATGATCATTTAAATGACAAACTACTGTAAAAACTCCTATTCTTTCATCAGGCAGATTTTAGTTCCGGCAAACCGATGATGTGTATACCATGACTCTGCTTTAAGTTGATCTGACAATGTCTAGGCCAGCACAGAAGGAACACCGCTGCTGAGAAGATTTAACATTAATGTTAATCATTTTTATTATTTGTCTTCAAATGATGAACAGCTTTGCTTGGTCTGGTGATTTTTGATGCATCTTAATTAGCTGTTGAATATTGTTTGCTTAAGGTGGTTGCTGCTGCTCACACCCGTTGTGGTGTGAATGATGTGCCAGAGTTTGGCACGTATGTTAATGACACGCTTGAGTCTCTGAGGAAAACTCTTTTGAATTATGATTATGCTTCTGACAATTTATGGAATTTTTGCTTTCTTGGTGGTCGTATAAATAGATGGGACTGCTTGTTGAAAATGTATTATTTAGTAATTACAGTTATTTGACATATATGCAATATCTTTATGCAATATATATTTGTGATGCTGCAAAATGTTATTCTGCGTAACAGTGGTACAACCTGGTCGAGTGAGTCTCTGCAATTATTGTATTTCCTCAATTGTGTTAAACCTTGAATATGGGGACGGGTACAAATGACACCCGCCTGTAGCCTCAGTGTCACGGTGACGTTATTAAGGGCAACCTAAGTTTTGGATTGTAGTACTTGAAGGCCTAGGTGGACAATCGGTTTGAAAAACTGTCTTATTATTTTATATAGAGCAAATAGACACTACTCCTCCATGTTTAAGTTTAGCTTGAAATGTTTGCACATGCACTGTTGACTGGCCTATATACAAAATTGATCTTTATGCCAAAGAGCGAATTGATCATGCTGAGCAGCATTGACGAGCATTTACATGTGGTGCAGAGCTTTTTTGTCACAGTAAGATGTTCTCTTAGCTTCTTCATGTCTGTTCTTTTCACCTTGGTGAAACATGTTTATGTTCCGAATCGCTGCTTGAGAAAGGAGCCACTGCATATATACTGTTTGAATGCTGCAGCCAGGCAATGACATAGTATGCCTGACCTGCAAACGGAATCTGAGTCGAATCTGCTATTTAACATTCCCGCGGAAAGTAACCCCTCCATGGTAAAAGTCTCTCTATCTAATTATGACATAGGAGAAGCCGCTCTCTTTTTGTTTTTGATGTGTGAAGTTATGATGCATATTCTTAAATCTTATATTTTAGAAACCATAGAAGTGCAGTGTTTGCCTCGGGGGGTTTCATGTAGAGGAAAGAGAGAATTAAATGAAAGGGGGAGAAAATATGAGAAGTGTCTTCTTTTTACAAGAGATATTGTAGAAGATGAATAATAAGTCAGCTGCTCCCCCCTGCTGCTTTGGTCAACACACCTGCTAACACGCACACAAAAACAAAAACACACACATAAAACATACTGGTAAATATGTGAGGAAGACTCAACATTGCCAGGGCAGGTGCTGAAATAGATTTTGGCATGAACTGAAACAGATTAATGTACTAAGCAGCTGGAAGGATACATAAATCATGTGTGTGTATGTGTTTGTGTACACTAAGTGAGTGGCGGTCTCCTCACCTGGGTACTGAACTCTAGTATAGAGTTTAAGGACCATGATAGAAGCATCCATAGAACATATAAAATATATGTTTTTCCGTACTGGAACAAAACAGAAAATAAATGTCTATAAATAAAACACAGGTTTAGATCAGTCAAACATTCTGATGATGGTCATAGGAGCAGCTTGGGGATATAGTTATCCAAGCAATTAGGGCTGCAGACATTTTTGATCTCGATCGATTTTGGGTACCCATATTATTGAACATGATTTAGCCAAGTTCAAATTAAAAATGCAGGCGCCACATATACAACACCCCACTGCAAAGCAAATCAAGCCCTCCCCAAACTACTTTCTGATCAAAGCTGTTCCCTGCTCTGTGCTGCCTGAGTAAGAAATTCCAGGACGCAGTCCAGTCGATATCAGACGGGCGAAACGAAAAGTAAATGTTGTACTTGATAGCCGTAGAGTACTTCACTACTGCCGCTGACCTATGGTCAAGCAGGACAGTGGAGCCATATTCCGTAGGTCTTACTGCGTTGTACACATACTGTGCAAACATTTGTCAATGTAAATCCCTCTCAGTATTTCAACACTCACATGTGAGCACACAGAAGGACTTTGCAAGAGTCTGTAAACAAGTCGCTGACATATTACCACCTTATAAAGCAACATGCAAGCAACATTAGCACTCGTTTTGAGAAATGTGGCTAACATAAAATGCAGTCCACTGTTCACTCTTTTTAGTTTAGTTTTGTCCCAAGTTAAACTGTGGAATTCTTTATTTTGCTAATTGCTGCACTACGTTCACTGGTTATTTGCTGATGCTGTATCAGTGCAGGAGGTTTGCATCTGAGCAACATGTCAGCAGAGGAGCAGCTTTAGTCTTTCAGCTGTGTCAACACAGGATGTGTTCAGGCACAGTATTGAGTGTAGGTCAACTGTTGTTGGCAGTGAGTGGAACATGATCAAATAGACAGCCTGGGTTGACATGCTATGTTTTGCCCCTGTGCTGTTTGTTAGTGTGCTGGTGATGTATAATGTTTTTTAGAGCTTTTCTGGAGTAACAATTATTGTAACTTCATCTTGTTAGCCTTGTTATTAATATCTCTCTAGCACAATGCTGCACACCGTTTAAATGAGGCTGTACTGTGGTCATCTCTGAAGTTTTTCTAGAATTCTCTCTTCATTTATTACTTCATTTCTCTTACCACCATCCAGTCATGTCCTTTAACCTTCCCCCCATTATTTTCTGATATTTTTCAATAATTCCCTTTAATTTATTACTTAATTTCCCTCACCGCTTTCCAGTCATGACCTCTCACCTTGCTCCTTTACTCACTTCTATTATTCCTCCTCTCCCTCCTTCCACATTAGTAGTACGGATGAAAAAACGAGGAGGAGGAGAGCTGTGCCAGGCTCTGCAGTTATTTCATGGTCTGATTTAAGAACTGGGATGGGTGGAAAGTGAAGCAGAGGTGCAAGAACTCAGATGAATATCAGTAGAGAGTAAAAATGATGAAAGTTACAAAGGTGTTGACAAGAGCATGTTCTTAGATAATTAGATATGTTTTGTTTTGCTTCCTCATATCTGTGTGTTGGCTGTCTGTCAGTGAAGTGGCTTTCATCTTGCTTTTGTTCATGCAGTTTGCGTTTGGTAGTATTTTGTCCCTCTCCCTCAATAGTCCAATAATGTGAAACAAATGGCTCATGAGTCATGTCAGTGTCATTTAACGCACAATTTTTCTAAACCACCTTGAATAATTAACACCTCCTTCAAGCTCTATTGAAGCAAAATCTTCAGTATCATTTCATGCCCCTTCATAACCTTTTCTACCTTATCTGTCTCTTTATGTTGTTATTGTACCTCAACTCCTCATATGGAGAAGCCAAAGTTGACTGACATTCTTTTTCACATCCTTTTTGCCACCTAAAAAGTTGATTTATTTCCCTTACAGGTTTTATTGCATGAGTCTATCCAGAACTTATGCAGTAACGGGGTAATAGCCGTAATAGCCAATCAGATTTTTGACGATCCATGGTGAGGTTTCTGTTAACCTTCAAAACCAGCGTGCTGACTGCAAGCCCTGCTAACAGCCATAGAAAGCTTAAGATAAGTGATGGCATATTGTGAACCAGATAATCGGATGTGATTTAATGGCAGATAATTACACGCTGTCGTCCAGATATACCGATTCCTTTAGATTAGAGGGCAGCCTTGGCAGCTTGAGCCATTTCTATGATGCCTGCTAATGATCCAGAGCTTTGTCAGCTGCAATGATTAATTTCATTTTGAAATTTAATTTGAGACAGCTGTCATCTCATGGTAGACATAGTGAGTTAAAGATGGTGTTCCATCTTCTGTGGACTTTTGTAAGACAGGCTGATGTATATGCTATGTCATAATGTACTGATTGATTAAAATGCACAGTGTCAAGTTTGTGTCTATGAAATTATGTTGAAATGTACGTAAGCTAAGATTGTAAAATGTGACTTGGTTGTTATTTAGATAGTATATTGATTTTGAATACATCTAAAGGATATTGACAACTGTTTACCTCTACGATAGGAGGCAATAATGGATAGTGATGACAGTAAAACAGCAATGTTAAGAACAAATAAGGAAGAAATAGAATAAAGACTCTGATGAGAAACAGTGAAAAGGGAAAGATAGATGGGACGCAGTTGGTTGAGTGTGAACTGATGGACTGGGTGGAATGGGAGGGGGACTGGGAGTTTGGAAAGAGATAAGGGTGGTTAATGGAAAGCAAAGAGGCAGAGTCTTGAACGACTGAACTTTACCAGAAAGGGAACTAAGAAAAGATAAGAGGTGCGTGAAGAGAAAAAACAGAAAACAACAAACTGAGATTAAGTTAGCGGCGACTTTATCTCATATGTTGTTTAGAGTAACAGGGATGTTCGCGAAGGTCACATTCAGCGGGCCTAATTTCTAAATCAGTCAATGCATTCTTTTAAAACATTAACATGGTCCTTGGAATACGGATAAAACTTTCAATTTATTTATCTACTCATAAACATTTTTACAATGTCAGGGGTTCTTGTAACAGCTTAAACCCTGTGAAAGCCTTGCCACAATATTTTCTTAAAGAGGCAGTTAACCCAAAAATCACTTAATTGTAAAAAGGTCAGTGGAGCATCTTGATTAATGAGGTAATAATTTAAGTTATTGTCGAGGGTCTTTTTATGGGGTTCCTTTCTAGTGCACTCCGGGCACTGCAACTGATGAGCCACTTTATCTTCTTCAATAGATGTCAGATGCCTCAGATGACAGTATGTCCAGAATTTAGGAATTCATTCTGAAATAGTCTGAAGAGGTAGTGTTTTCATCTTTGGCTTAAAGTAAAACTGTGAAGTGAAGTTTTGAAGTTCAGTTGTAGACTGGACTTCATATATTCAACAAGTAAACATTAAAAAACTGTAACTGGGGAAAAAAGTGGAGTTGCAAAGGCATTTTCTGTTCAAGCAGAAAGTGATCAATGGTTAGTGTCAATAAAAAAAAGAAAATGGGAGATGGTGCATGTAACCACAATAGTCAAAGACAGTTTTCATGCTGTTTACCTTTGGGATACTCCAACTTGCCTGTTAATAAAACTGAACTGTTTAGAATATGCTAATTTCTTCAATCTCCTTGGAGGGGGAGAAGTAGGGGGACACCGAGCAGTAGAGGAAACCTGCCTAATTTGTGAGATGTGGAAGGTTAGGTTGGTGTGTGAGACAGGGAGCTTCAGACCAACACCAAAGGGGATGATTATGGAGTCTTTCAAAGGACTGACAAAGCCTGGGCTTATTCTACTTTAGTGGGATATCTTACAAATTGAGCCATACCTTTTGTCCAGATTATACTGTGCAGCAGGGGTATGTTGAAAATTAACTTAGGAGGAGGAGAGAAGAATAGATCAGGCTTATCTCCAGACTTTAAAGCATCTGTACATGTGGGCTTAGACAAAGGGGATGACCAACTCTTGTGCCTGTACAGGGAACAGAGGAGATTGGTAGCCTAAAGAACATAAAACAGTAATAAATCTAAGGAAGAAATGTTAAGTTGACGCACTCAACCCATGGGACTAGGACAGTCTAGAGGTGTCCCAAATGGTACATCAGGGCGCAGCCTTCATCAGCTGGTTGGCCCCGTTTGGACAGTTGTCTCAGGGTGGTAGCCTGAAGAAAGGCTGGCGAGGACATCCATGGCTAATAAAAACGTCTTCCACAAATGCAAAGTGAATTGTGGTTGTCTTACAGAAACAATATCAGGTGGTGAACCATGGAGACAGACAACCTTTTACAAACATTTTTGACAAACATCCATCATGATAAGAATGACAGTTTTATCATAAGATTGGCAACCGAGGATAGCTGGGAATAGGCAGGATGTTCAGGATGCCATAACTTGTTTTAGTGTGTGTGTTGGTTTCTGCAAACACAGTACAGGTGGACCTCATGATTGGCCACCAGAACCGTTGACAAACAATGGCTAATTTTCTGCTGACTCCGGGATAGTTGGTTAGCTGGCAGGACGGGGTACAGACGGAGTCAAGGACAAATAGATGATTTCAAGGGACCATTACTTGGATGTGGTTGTTGGGTATCAGCTTGTTTGACAGGGGATTCGGTTTCCCAGTTTTATGACAGGAACAAAACAGGTGGGATACAATGCAGGTTCTCGATCCAAACTCCTCTCTGTGGAAAATTGTGAGGTCAGTTTAAATCTACCAAAGAAAAGGGCCTACATGGCCTGTCTGGAATACAGCCAATAATCTCTCTGGATGTAGGAGAAGTTGTCACGGTCTGTCCTAACCATAAAATGTTGTCTTGCTCCTTTCAGCCAGTTGCGCCACTGAACCAAGACCAGTTTAACCTCCAGTAGTTCTCAGTTCCCCATGTCATTGTTTGTTTCAGCAAGGGAGAGTCCTGGGGTAACAAGAGCACAGTGGTGGAGTTTACTGTCTTTAGGGAAAGTTGGGACAGGCCTGCACCTACTCCGGAATGTGAAGCATTCACCTCTACAATAGACTGATGGGCCTGGACTTTTTTCTGGTCTGGTTAAATGAAGAAAGGTGTCGAGGAAAACCTGTGTTTGAGTACCCTAAGGGCAGATTCTGCCTCTGGAGACCAACAGAAGGAGATAGAGGTGGACGTGATAGCTGTTAGTGGTGTAGCACGGCCGCTGTAGTTCTTAATTAATCTCCAGTAAAAGTCGCCACATCCTAGGAAGTGCTGAAACTGCTTGTCAGTGGGGATGCTGGCCAATATATGACAGTGGAAAATTTGAAGGGATCCATCGGCATCTGCCTTTGTGTAATATGGCCCAGAAAAGAGATTTATGAACATAAATTTAAATTTTTCAGCCTTTACATATAAAGTTTGTTTCTAAATGTCATTGAAGGACCTGGCCACAAGAGTTGCTCATGCCCAGAAGAAGTTTGGAAGAAAATCAAGCTATCATCTGGGTATATGAAGACAAACCGGTTAATAATCTCTGAGGGCATCATTAACTGAAAGACAGCAGGGGCATTGATTAATCCATATGGTATTATTATGGATTTAAAATGTCAAAGAGGTGTGTTAAAAGCTGTTATCAACTCATCTCCATTATGGATGTAAACAGATTTGCACAGTAGATCCAGTATACTGAAGGTGGTGGCACAGTGAAGGTGAATGAAAGCAGAACTGAGTTTTTTTTAACAACAGTATTCAAAGTACTTCTGCCCAGGGGAAGACGGTCTAACATGAAGTTTTAACAACTCTATGTGATTACCAGACAACCAGAAGGACAGGGGAATAGTTTCGCAAACCACACGAGTTATCAGGCTCCCATCAAGGGCTTAAAACATGTAGAGGGGTCTACATTCTCATTCCCCCTCTGCATGGCCACCTGGTGGTCTATAAAACTCTGAGCCCCTGAGTAAATAGGTGGGTTTACACTTTTCTCCTTTCAGAATGAAATCATTTCGAAATGATTATTCCTAATTCGACTGTTTACATGAGCAGTGTTCTAATCAGAAATGGTGTTTTAATGTGCCGACACATCAACGGGAAGGGCTTTCAACGGCTGAGCGACAAATGCTAAATGACCAATAGATGAGTTTCATCAGAGCGGGGGCACTGTCATATAATCGGGGCGGTTTTTAATGTTACCGTGATGCTTTTATGAAAAAAAACGCTTCAAAGTAACTCATGTTTACTTCTATACCAGAGGCAAGAGGAAGGAAGGGAGAGAGAAAAGACTTTGTCGTCTGTTTTACTCTGACAAACGTTACTACATGTAACATGTAACTGTACCAGTGATGGTATTTGTTAACCTGAGCCCCAACGGATCTGGTTTGGTAATCAGGTTTATCTGGGCTTTTTTCTCCGGATTATAAGTACACTGGCTTGCAGACCCGTATGTGGCTATGTTTAATGTTCACGTAAGATCTATGTGGGTATAAAATATGAAAATGATCAATGATATAGTTTTTGAGTTATTGTATTAAGACGAAGGGCCTGCAGCGGTGCTCCAAGTGTCCATCGGTGTTTGTTTAAATGTAAACACAAATATGACACAATTCCTCATTCAAATTTTGTCATAAAAAACAAATAACTTCTGTGCCGGCTGTCCCCCCCCCCTTTCCCTCCATGTTTCCTGAGTCTTATTGAATAAAATACATTACTTTTTGTCTGTCTTTTCTCTTTTTTTCTTGTTTACCCCTGCCACTTATTCGGCTGTCTCTCCAATGTCCTCTCTCTGCTCTTGTCTCCTCGGATGACTGCTGGAGGTCTGAGCTAAGCTCTTCAGTCAGTTTATCTTATTATCAATAATTAGTGCCCAGACCTTTTCTTATTCCTTTCAAAGTGGGTGAACTGGATATCTTTCAGCAGCACTGTTCCCCCAAACCTGTCTCTTTGCTCCAAGCTAGCATGTCTTATGCTACTTGATTTAATAATTTTTTCAAATTCTCTCCTTCTCCATATCTTAATAATAATAATAATACATTTAATACTTTGCAGTTGTTCATTTATTTGACCCCTTTTTCTTTCAGTTTTTTTCACTAGCTTTTCAGCAGTCACCCCAGCATTTCTTCTTTCGCTGGCATCTCTTTCTTTCTCTTCCTCTAATTTTTCCTCTCAGATTCCCTCCCTTTTTTCTCCTTTTCTTCCTTGTTCTCTTTTTGTTTGTTTAATTAGGTCGCTGATTGTCCTATGATGTGTGGATTGAATAGAAAAGCTGTCAAGGCAGCTCAGTTCTGGATCACCGCTTCTTCCTTTCTCCCTTTCTCTCTCTCCCTCTCGCTCTTTCATAAACGACAAAAATATACACTCACTTATGGTTGGAGTTATGGCAATTTTTTCACCAAAATGGCTTGAAATGACTATAACCCTTTAAATGATTACATAATTTTATGCAGCAGGATATTTAAGTCCACTAATATTTAAATACTAAACAGGAATATGTAATGAGAATAGTTCCATATAATGGAATATTGGCTTGGGAATATAAAAAAAAAAAGAGTAAGATATAATACTTTTTGATCCCTACAAGGAAAATGTAGCATTTACATGTATGCAAATATTATCTTCATAACCATAACTACTGCATTAGTGCACTAAAGAATTGTGAATAGATTGTGTAAAAGTAGCCGTTCCTGAATTGTGGTGGGAAGCAGATAATACTTTAGACAAGTCGTCACAGGGCCTACCCAAAGTCCGTCTGGAGAAAACCAACCAATTGAACTGACATTCACAATGTTGGAGTCAATGTTAGTCACCTATTCATCTATATTTCATGTTTTCGATCAGTGGGAGGAAGCCGGAGAACCCAAAAGGAAAGCTTGTTGTCACAGTGAGAACATTCAAATTCAGGTCCAAATGTGGATTTGAACCTTGGACCCTCCTTAAAAAGGCACCAGCCCTATGCCACCAAGCTTCCACAAGGAAATCAGTTTAACAACATTCTAACACGTCCTTGTTGCAGCTGGGAGGAGTTTAAAAGGCAGTTTACCACACAAACACAATCTAAGGTCACAATACCTCCATAAAGTTTATACTTGCAAACTATCTTACACGCAGTTTCAGCTAAATCTACCACAATCAACAACCTCACAGCTGTCTCTAATCCTTTCTTCATGTGAACCAGAACTGTGACTGAAAAGATGTGTCTTTTATATAAATGTTTAGTGTGACCAACTTCCTCTGTGAGCAGCAAGGTGTGTTAGAACCGCAACTTTGCTGCACTGCTTAAGAATATAACACAGCTAACACACAATCTTATTCTCATCACAAGTCGAACCAGTTCTTAATAGTGTCCTTTTGTGATCTTGGTTTTGGTTCCAGTGCTACATGTCCAGTATTCTGTGAAACACCTTTGTGAGCATTTATGACATTATACCTGTACAAACCTTGTTAATTAGGTTTAAGATCTCGTCAATTTTGTGTGTAATCTGTGTGCAGGTTGTGTTTGTTCATCTCTTTGGAAGGTGCATTTATTTTTTCATGACCTTGGTCACTAACTCCTTTTTTATTGTTCTGTGCTTCTCCCCCTGTCAGTCAGGCTTATTAACAACTTTTTTGTAATTGCGTTGTTTTTGTTCAGCTCGCACAGAATGCCCTCTCACAGTAACCTCTTTAATGGAGAAGTTAAAACTTCCATTAAACCCTGACTTTCCTATTGAGGCTAAGCAGCTCTTCGTTCTTTGGCTCTGGAATGCAAGACCAGCAGAGATTGTTATATGATGGTTAAGGTTTTATGGAAACACAATTTGTCAGAATTCTTCCTGAATGCTTATCTTCCCATTGCTCCTTTTAATTTCAGTTTGTCTCTCTTTCCTTTTTATTATTTATTACCCAGACTAGTCTTCCTCAATGCCTCACCGATCCCTCTGGTACTTGTTAACCCACTGGACTGTTAGTGTGATGTTTGTTGGATGAACAACCAGGTCACGTCGGCCAGGCCTGTTCAGAATATTGGGGGCCCGTGCCCACCAGATTATTTATGTGTACACTTTTCTTATTAAACTAATTATATTAATACTATTTTCATTACAAGTCGAGTTACAATCTTTTTTTATTTTTTATTATGAGTAACGACGTTCGTTTCTAGTTTTGTTATAGATAATATCTGAAGAAAAATGAAAACCATAAAGTGAGAGTTTGCCGAGTTACGAAAACTTATTTTGTGAAGTTATAAAATAATTCCCTCATAGTGTGACCGCAGTTTCTCCCGCTTTAATTGCTAATTTTAAATGTATGACCAAGTTAGTTGCGCAGAACGTTTTCGGGGTTTTTCCTCCACAGTTTATCTTGGCGTTGCAAACTAAGAGCTCTGTGTTGTCTGGTTTACTTGTGAGATGTTTGGAGCTGTGGTAGGTCATGATTGGTCTGCGTGTACGGCGCATATGTGTAAATAGCACCCAGTCGGCCTCAAGTGAGGCTGCTCCACCGATTGTCAATTTCATCAAATTAGGCCTCCCGGTGCTGATCGATTGGCCGGCCGATCGATCGGTCGGTGCACCCCTAAATAAACCAAAAAATACAAGAGTAGTTTAAAAGCTACTGGATACCAGTTTACAATAAGAATACCCTTATTAAGGACTTATGAATGGCTTATACATAGTTTACTACTCGAGTTGTAAACACTTTACAAATCATTAATTAGCTGCTATAACTCATGAGATATAAGATTAGAGCGGCCTGATGCCTGCCAAATAGTGAGCACACTTATCTGTACTGCTAACCCCTTATTGCAGAATAGTGACCCACATTGATAATTGAGATCTATGTTATAAGCTGTTTATTAATGTTAACTAATGATTTATAAAGGTTTCAACCTAATTTGACCTAGTTATAAAAAGAATTTGTAACTCTTCTATATAGGTAGTCTTGTGTAAAGTGGTACCAGATACTATATATATTGTGTGTCATATTGTGGCCCCTCATGATGCATACTTACCAAGTGAATAGTAATCAATGCCTCCACAACTGTCTGAGGTTTCCCTGCAGGGCGCACTAACCCAGTGGCCTAGATTCACTCATATTGCATCCCTGTAGTCACAAAAGGAAAGATGTACCGTGCTGTAGGAAGTGGTTCAGCCTTAGATATTAGACTAGCTGGATTCCTTCAAGACATTATCTTGTGTGTGGATATGCCACTCCTTTAATTTTACGTGGGAAAATCGAGTCAAAGACAGTTTCTGCTGTCCTTACTAGATTTGCAGTAGCAGGAGATAATACTGCATTCATCTCTACATAACCAAGCGACTCTGTGGAGTCCTACATCTTCATTATTTGTCGTACACTTGATGTATTGGTGTTTTGTTAACACTTCACTGTTTTATGCTATTTGTTTGTTCTTCTGAAGTAATGGTTTCATGGCAGGATATCCTTTTTAGACCTCTTTTTGGTATTGGTTTTTTTTCATATCCTGTTGTAAATGTACAGTCTTGTGCATTGCCAAATGAAGCCTCGTGTTGCATAGCTCAATCTTCTCTGTCATTCTCTTAATTTTACTTTCCTTTATGCCTCTCTTTACATGCCCCCTTTGCTGTAATCTATATTTTTGTGTCAGATAAAATTTACACTTTTTTCCATAGGGTCTTATTTTCAGTCGAGCTCAGAAAACTAATTATCAAAGCAGAAGTGATTTAGGACATTTCAGCAATTCCACTTCCTACACAACAGTGAGTCTCTCACTGTTGTTGGATGTTAGACTCTGTTATAGAGTTCAAACCTACCCCTTCCAAACCACAAAAATTAAGTTTTTTTTCTAGAACTTAGACACTCAGTCATTTGGAGAAGTTGATTCTGTGGTCTGTGTGAATGGTACAGACAGCAATGGTGAACTCTACTGTTTCTTCTCCTAGTGATTGCTTCATGTAATGTAATTAATATTCTAATTATAAATTATGTATTATTTCACCTACCTGCATCCCATTATCGACTATTCAGATTTTTCAATAGCTGATTGGATTGTCCTCGTTATCGTAGACAATATTACTCCATACAATATATATCAATACATATTGGTGCATTTGTCACATTCTTGGGACAGATTAGGCAATGGTGGGGGCGGAGGACAACTACCATATACATGTCTCTCAGGGAGAGTTCTTCATCTTTTTAGTGGAAAGCAAAGCAATTTTAATTGGCACCCAACATCAGACCCAGTCTTCCTCCATAACCAGCATTACATTCTCTGGTCAAGACATTCCCCTCTCTCTATCAGTCATGAACCTCGGCGTAAGATTTGACCTTCAACTCACTTTTTAATCCCACATCAAACACATCTGCAAGATCTCCTTTCACCATTTCAGAAATATTTCCAAACTCCATTCTTCACTCACGTTAAGTGATACTGAAATGCTGGTCCACGCATTCGTCTCCTCCAGACTGGATTACTGTACCCTGCAATTTCCCCGTTGTGGCACTAATAAAGGTTTATCTTATCTTATCTTATCGCACTTCTCATCGGGATCCTTGATAAAAGTCTTCAATGACTTCAGTATGTTCAAAACAGTGTTGCAAGGATCCTGATGAGAGTGCGTAAAAATGAACACATCAACCCCATCTTCACCAGGATTGATTATAAGGTCTCCCTCCTCCCTCACCAGTGCATCCATGGCAATGCACCCCCCTACCTGAAAGAACTACTCACCCCACTAACCTCAACACAATCTCTCCGTTCTTCCCACTAAAACCGCCTCCTCCTCCCCCGGCCTAAGCTCATCACCTTGGGTGATCAGGCCTTCTGTTTGTCTGTGGAATGCCTTCCCCGACCATCTGCGGGCTCCACAGACTAGTGAGACTTTTAAAAAATGACTTAAAAACTTTCCTTTTTGGCAGAACCTATAACTTTTAATTAGCATTGCTGCTCTTTGCACATATTTTTAAATTATTATTATTATTATATTTTTTTGTTGATGCTTTTATCTGCTTTTACCTTGTAGGACTTTGAGATTTGATCCAAATTTAAAGTGCGTTATAAATTAAATGTATTATTATTATTATTACTCTAGTCAAGTAAGGTTATGAAACACATTCAAGAGGCATGGATGGACAGATTGCCTTGTTTTTGGTGATTAACAACATTATCACAGGAAATGCTTGTGCTGCAGTCATATGCTCTCCCAGCTACTTGTAATCAAGCTAGATACTGCTTTTACATAATGTCGAAAAAGAATTGCTCAAATTCACTGCACTCCTCAAGACCTGAAAAGTATCCTTGTCTCGTTTACTTCTTTTAAGGTACTACTGCTTCAGAGGGCTTCTCTCTTTCTGGCTCTATCCAATAATATGCTCTCCCTATTCCCCATCCTGTCTCTCTCTATCATTCATCTTGCTGCATTGCCAACCCCAGCAGCTGGCTGAGAATCCCCACAGACCTGTTTAAGCTACACTCAGCAACACACACATTTTTCACCTCAACCAAATAGGTTATGTTTTCACCCAGACCCATATCCAGATCCAGTTGCTTTTGATTATCAGCAGGAATATATAAGAACTACTGGATGGATTTTGACAAAAAAAGATTATTACATATTTGGTTAATAATATATAATACTTTCCCTAACTTCTGTGGCTTCAACATGCATAGAGAGGTGACTCACTTTCCATAACTTTTGG